>BMAO01030590.1:0-51312 GCA_019973975.1 Trichonephila clavata | reverse complement strand
AAAAGGAAACAAAGAACATTTACGTTATAAAAAAAAGTTTAATTAGAAATGATTACAATATCTGTTCGAAACACTGACCATTAGAGGCGATGCATGCGTACAACGACGAAGAAGGGATTCACGAACCCTCTGAAACACGCCAGGAGTATCGCGCACCTCTCCTGCAGCTGCCGAAAGTCTGGAGACGAGTTCTTCTGCAGTTTCGATAGGAGTCTCATACATAAGACTCTTCAAGTGTCCCACAAAAAGAAATCCAGGCATGAAAGATCGGGCGATCGCGCTGGCCAAGGACAGGACCACTTCGCCCAATCCATTGATTTGGAAAGGTTGCGTTTAGATAATTTCGCACCTCTGGCGCAAAATGAGCTGGTGCTCCATCCTGCTGGAACCACATTACTCGCCGGATACGAGGGGGAACATCTGTTATCATTTCCGGCAGCACCTGTTGCAGAAAGGTAAGATATTTTTTTCCATCCAGGCGTTCTGGCAGAAGATAAGGTCCAAGTAGATGGTCACCAATTATTCCTGCCCAAACATTTATGGAAAATCGTCGACTGATATGCATGTGTAGAAGACGCATGTGGATTTACATCTGCCCATTGGTGGGAATTGTGGGTGTTAAATGTACCGTCACGTGTAAATGTACATTCATCTGTAAAAAGCACAGTTGCACCAAAATCGGATTTAGGGTGTGCTTCTGCAGATACCAGCGAGCAAAATCCATTCGACGAGGAAAATCCCTTTCAGTCAGTTCCTGGACTCGTTGGACATGAAAAGGATGCATACTTTCATCCTTTAGTACTCGCCATGTCGTGGAGGGTGATACTTCAATTTGACTAGCCACTGCTCGCGTGCTTGTATTTGGATGATCAGTCACCATATCCAGAATTTTTTCTTCCACGGCTACCGTTCTGTTAGACTTCGCACAGCCTGCATTTGAACGTGCACCAAAAAAGGATCCTGTCTCACACAACTGTCTGTGCAAGCGCACAAATGTTTTATCATTGGGCAACCGCCTGTTGGGAAACTTTTTTCCGTATAATCGTCGCGCCTCTGCACTATTCCCATTTGCAGTTCCGTAGATGAAGTGCATATCAGCCTTTTCTTGATTAGTGAAGGGCAACATCTTTCGTTACGTTTGTTCCGTGATTTACACTTGCACACTCGGGTCAATGGCTTTTATCTTAATAACAATTTGCATATGCGTTCTTCTTCTTCCCATATCACAATTTCATGTTCTTCTTCCAGAATCTTGCAGCTAAAACGCTTGCATGGATAAAATTTGAAGATGCTCCAGCACGTTTGCGTTTGAATTCAAATCATGCATTTTCTAATCGAAGTTGATTGTTTTTATGTTGTACTATCGCCTCTTAAAGTTTGCTTTATCGTTTTTTATTTTGATCATTACATACGAGCATTTCAATTTTTCCTCCCTAAACGCGGTTACATTTGCGCCACTTAACCGCTCCCGATGGTTTCAATTTTGCGCTCAAAATTCAAGTTAAAATCTAAGCTTTTGTAAACATTTAACAAAATAAAAAAAATACTGGTAAAAGGTAGTTGTTCGGTACTCCAAAGTCTAGAGCGCCCTCTAACGGCATTTTTTTAACTTTGTCTTTAAAACTTTTTTTAATGAAAATACTAATTTAAAGAATGATTTTAGTGAAAACCGCAAATGAATCGATCCATTTTCCCGTTTTTATCATCATTTGAAATTTAGGACCCTAAACTTTGATGGCTCCTTTCTCCTTCGGAAGACGTTTGGGACACTTGGTTTCCTATTTACTATTACTCGTCTTGATGTGTACTATCACCTCTTAAAGTTACTCCCATCATTTATGAAACACCTGTATATATATATATAATAATATATATATATATAATATATACCTTAATATTACTATAAATTTAACTTAAAACAAACAATAATAGTAATGGGCTAAAATAAGATTAAGAAGAGAAAATATTACAAAAACCATTAGCATTAAAGTTAGTTCGTAAAAATCTAAATTACCATGAAGTACTCTGGCATATTCAAGAATATTATCAAGTGAAATATTCATGTAAAATTGTACACAAATTTCAGTTTAAAAAAATAAAAACTGCTTTCACAAAATATGTATTAATTTCAAAAATAATGCAAAGAAATGTAAATTTAATGAAAAAATTTCATATACATAAAAAATTATACATAAAAAAGCAGATGAAAGCATCGAGACAATTTTTAGGCTAAAAATTACAAATCTGTCGGTCTATAGGTGGTGTTTAAACCCAAACTCTACACTTGCGTACGCTTTGTGATGAGCCAAAAGTCTTGCCCAGATTTTAAAAAATCATTACAAATAAACATTTAATAAAATAATGTAAGTTTTGTATCATTGAATATATTACGTTTAGTAGCTTTTTTTGAGCAGTTTATGGCGCGAGTTGGAAGAACATTTGTGAGGCAGCGATTTTTTTTGGCGAAAAAGCGTTGATTCAAGAGAAAGCCAAATGCGTGCTTTGGCTTCACGAATCGAAATTAATGCTCAGCGTAAATTCTGACTTTACTATGAAAGTGAACCTCCGAATGAAAAAATAAATAAAGCGATGCTATGAAATATTTAAAGAACTAGACAGCCTATAAAAAAAAAAAAGAGATAAAAATAAAAATAAGATGGCCTATAAAATAAAATCATAACAAAATTATCAGTTTTTGGCAAAATTCACTATTTTAGGACAGTCGAATACTTTAAAAGAAAATCATTCTTATTGTGCAAAGCAAATTATAAGGTTTTTTTATACGCCCTTTTGAACCAAATAAGATATTGAACGCATATGTTGTGAAACTCCAATCTATCTCAGTTCAATTATTAACAATAATTTCCGGCTCAGTAAATAACAGTATCCGTTGAATGATGAAATTTCCTGCGGTCAGACAAACCTAAATAAGGTGACGAAATATAAAAAAAAATATTAGGCCTATTACGTATATTTGTTTAATGTGAATACAATACATAAACAATGCTAAATTCCCTTCAATTTCCGTCTTAATCAAATAACAATCTCTATTGATTGATGAAATCTCCTGCGGTCAGACAAACCAATGCGAGGTTGCGAAACATAAAAAAATGATTAATAGTCCTAATAAGTTTATTTACCTTAAATATACTTTATACAAACAATAATACTAGGCTACTTATTTCCATGCGACTTTCATCGTAGTGAAAAACAATTTTCTATCGATTGTTAAACTTTTTTAAGGTCGACAAGCTAATTTCAGGTGATGAAATAAGACAGCTCTAGTCCTGATGAGCATTTTTGTATTAAATAGGAACAATAATTTTTTTTCTCTATATGTTGAATTGTAATATCATAAAAACATAAATAGTATTTTATATCTGAAATACCGTATTTACTCGAAATAAAGCCACACCATTTTTCCAGTGTCAATGCGACTAAAAATCGGATGCGGCTTAGAATCGAAGGCAAATAATTTGTTGGATTGGGGAAATTGAATATCAACCCTTTTAAAAGGAGAAATGTGGCTGTCCATTCTGGCCACTTGCACCGATGACCCCTCCCCCATTCTGCAGTTTATCTCTAGTATTTCGGTCTATCCTAAACATCATTGTCTGGTAGTATTTTTTTTTTTTTTTTTTTGTTTAACATTTATAAACCCCGTGCACCACGCAATGTATAACATGGGGGCATACAACACAGACAGAAGAAAAGATTGCAACACAAAATTTTTTTGTACACGCTTTCTTTTATCAGCTAAACATCAAAAATATCGGTAATAGAATCAAGACCAGTTCGCTATGACGCAAGTGGGAAAAGGAAGGCAATTTTATATGCAGATAAAAAAAACCGGTAACAGTGTTAACGGCCACTGGAATGACACGGATGAAACAAAATGATATAATTTTTGCTTGTAAATGTTCAACAATCTTTAATAATTCTTTTAAACACTCTTCTATAATAATTCTTTTACACACTCTTCTATAACATATTCCTTTAAAAAATGTAGCATAACAAATGTATTGGGTGGCATGGAAGACGACTCCGTGTGAGAAAATGGCAACGCCGGCACCTATTCCGAAGTCAGTTGTGACAATGGGAGTGACGAATCATTTTCGAAACATGATACTCACGGTTAGAGTAATTATAGGTTCATGTATGTATATGAAAGTTTTTAATACTGGTCAAATAAATTAATTATAAAATTTTTATTATTTCTCTTTAAAAATGTTTAAAAAAATTCTTAAGTATCGGGTATTGATAAACCTTTTACACAATTTTTTAATTTTTTCTCTCTCAAAAACATGTAGAGAATTCGAGGTGCGGCTTAGAATCGATGATAGTATTTTTTCACAAAAACATTTCGAGAATTTGGGGTGAGGCTGAGATTCTAATAAATACTATAATTTCCCTCAAAAAGAGAAAAGTGACTCTCAATCACCCATCAAGACCATCTCCAAAACTGTTAAACCTACAAAATCCAAATTTGTCGAGCATGTTCCTTTCGATGAGTAGAGCCGCTAAAAACGGATTTTACGAAAATTGACTCCCAAGGTTGGTTGCGAGGGCGTTATAGACAAAAATGCGTTTTCAACTATTACACCCACAGATTGGAAATTCAACAAATGTTTCCTTTATTTAGTAAAAATTCGCTAAGAATGGGTGTTGTGGAAATCCACACCCGAAGGGAGAGTTTTTTTTGGAGGGAGGGATATGGGGACGTAATAGATAAACAAAATTTCTCATTTTTCAATTTTTAAACTAACAGATTTTAAATTTGGTAAAAATAGTACTTCTGTTGGTAGAGATTCGTTAAGAATTAGTTTTACGGAAATCGACTTCCAAGAGAAGGGGACGATATTGATTTAAAAAAACTCTCTTTTTTCACTAATAAGTCACTAATATGAAATTTGGCAAGCGTGTTTCTTTTGTTGAGTAGAGATCCGCTCAGAAGAGGTTTCATGAATATCGACTTCTAAGGGGAGTCACGAGTGAGTTATACATAATTAAATTTCCTTTGTTTAATTATTAGATTTGCTGATTTGAAATTTGTTAAGCATGCTTACTTTGTTGACTAGATATGCTCTAAAAACGTGTTTTGCAGAAATTGACTCCCAAGGAGGAGTGCGGGAAGAGGTCACGGAGTCGTTATAGATAAAAAAAAAAGTTTTACAGGAATTTGACCAACAGTTTTGAATTCTACAAGCGTGTTTCTTTTGTTGAGAATAAATCTCCTAAAACTCTTACCCAGCAAAGCGTGTGTTAGCAAATAGGGTTAATAAAACTTGTAATGTTACCAGTGATAAAAGAAAGAAATGTTTCAATAGTTATAATAGAAAAAAAATGTTACTAAAATGTTTCATTTTGAGAAGTGCATTAAATATTTTCTATAAATTTCCCAAAACTTCGGAAATATAATTTAATTTCCTAATATTTATTTTAAGTAGTTGTGATCTTTAATTTTATGTATTACAGTTTAATGAATTATATAAAATAGTTTCTCCACACTTCTATTCGAAAAACTTTAATGAAACCATTCTACATAAGCTTATAGATTTGATAAGCGCAGACGATATTATTTTTCTTTCTTTTCATATCATTCACATTATTTCTTCTTCTTTTTCGATATTTTTCTCTTTCAAAAGGTATTTTAAAGCAATTTAAGCAGTTAACTGTGATTGATGCGTATACTTGTCATTAGTAGAAAGTAGTGACCATTGGCAATTTAAATTGTAGTTTTTGAGAAAAACAAAGCAGATTCTCAAATTTCAAGATCTTTAGAATATTTTGAGACCAGGTCGGGAGTAAAACAAACAAAATAGAACACACGAGTTCGTTACGAGTAGCATACTCACTTAATATCTCCAATAACTAAGCGCCTTTAGTCCAAAACTCAAGATGCCCCACTCCATACCCCCTTAGCATCGTCCAACTTTTTCAAAGTTACGACGCAGGTCACGTGGTGTACCCCTTTCCCCCGCTTTCTTTTCCTCCCGCCCGCTATCTTCTCCTCATTATGGCGACGTTTTGGGGAAGATGGAGGGGGGGGGAATCACTACTTCCGTTCGCTTTTTCACTGTTACACAAAACTGGGCAAATTTCCCATTCACACCCGTGAGCAAAGCAGTTTTACTTCAAAAATATGAAACATTTAAGATGGATTCATGCGTTCCCTTATGCACCGGCTGATACAGCGTATAAGTTCACCTAAAGAATTTATTTATGTGCCATGATAATGTTTTTTAGATGTTAATCTAAAAGGGGCAAAACAAAAGTAGGGAAGTTGATTTATAATAGGATTCCTTCAGATACGGACAGCCATGGAACAAATGCGTTAAGCCAACCAGGTACTGAGCCCGTTGATAGCTGTTGGCTCGAAATTACCTAGCTATCGAGTGGAGTAAATGCAAATTGTTTGAAGTTACAACCATGTGCTGACATTAGAATAGTGAACTAACGCAGTGAGTGCTGCCTAAAGAATAGTTACTTTGTTAGGGTGAGAAAGGCACAGGGATGCTTTCTGTTAAGAGGACTGTGATAACTCTACAGCACCTACTCCAGAACTTCCTTTGTGTCAAGACAGGTAGAAAACATTTTGTCAGTAAAGAAGGAAATATAAATTAGTATGTGTTTAGGTCTCTCAGTCCGAGAATTTTAATGGTCACTAAAATTCATAAGTTCCTGAATTTTTCGAGTAATATGTATGTAAAATATGTTTATGTTTATACCAAATAAATAAACATTAGTTATAAAATTGGCAATTTTAAAAACCCATCTTTTCGACCCAATATTTTAACAACTACACCTACTCTGGGATTGACGAGTATTCTCGTCATCGCTCGATTTCCGTGACACATATAGTTGCGAGCTCTCAAATGAGGGGAGGGGCGCCACTGTTAATTGGTTAAAAGAATACAGTGTTTTTTTTTCAGAATAAATTCACATTATTTCCATCTCATATGGTGATTACATTTCAACATTTATCAGGATTATACTCTTGTATAGTTTATATATTCTCGTGTTTCTCATGAGTTAAGAGAATATTGCAATGGTATTAATAATTTCAACGCGAGGGACGAGAAAACTCGTCATCCAGGATCCACAAATAAATCATTATAGAGAGAATTGTTATTGATTGCAATTGATTATTATTTTTTAAAGTAAAATAAACATCCTTTAAAGAACTTCTGTTTTGGTTCAGTCTTAGCGCTGCGGAGAGCGGTGCAGACTCTTAGCGCGCAGAGGGTGGGACATTTCCGCGATGAAAATGTTACAGGCATCAAGTAAAGCACGCTTTCTTTCGTTTTTATAGTGGTTTCCTGGAATTATGAAAAGTGCAAATGAAATGTGAAGTCAAGAAAAAAAAATGTTAATATAAATTTTGATTGAATTTTTACAAAAAAATTGGCTTTTTTTCTTAGATTTCATTCCTTTCATGAGGCGTATGTCACAAATATTACGTGTTTGAAGATTAAAAGGAATAATATATTCATAGGAGTTGGAAATATTTTCTAGTAATCCAATTTACGTAGATTTAAAATTACATAGATTTAATAAATGCACTTATAAAAGGTTTGATTTCTTAAGAAGAAATTAGATCTTAATTATAAACTCTAAGTGATAAATTCAAAATTATCTACTTTGAATTCAAAGAAAAATTTAACCTAAATACAATACATATTCAAATCGTATCCTGCTCATACGAAGCACACATTCATATGATTCCTTTAAATTATGCAATCATTATTTTGAAAAAGGAAACACCCATTATAAGTACCATGGAGTGAAGGTCCGATTTGCATTTTCTTTTGTAGGTACAAATGGGAAATAAATTTAATGAAAGTAAAGATTTTCTACAAAATTCTTTTGTTAGGTAAATCTCAGCACAATAACATAGTCCATTACTATCAGTTACCAAGCCCAGTTCGTGTTTTGAGTATGCCACAGAGAACAAAAGAAGAGGTAAACACATGTATTAATACTTATATTTTAGGGAACTGCAATGAAATCGAAAACAACCAGGAAATAGCCATTATCAGTGCACTCGTATCGAATTCAAGTTAAGCGTGCCTCACCTCACAAATAAATTCGAACGAGAAAGAGAGTTGAGATGTAATCGGTCTTTTGTTAAGCGCAAGTTAAGCTTTATCGTTCAAATGAATGGTCGTGTTCTACTTTGCAATTGCGTTTCATATATTTCGTTTATGAACTGAATCTTTTAAAAAGCATTGTGTCTTTTTATTTATAATTGTAGCACTCAAAAATGAAGATTATATTAAATTTCTTAGCATACCAAGGGGCAATTAAAAGAAAACATGCTTCAATTGATATTTCATCAATTTTTAATTTCCCTAACCGAAACATTTTCTAAGGATGCATTGTGTGCAAAATATAAGCAAAAGCTATTCATAAATATAAAGTAGTATGTACATTTTAATATTACGTAACTCTCCCCCCTTTTTAAATATAGTAATAAATAAATTATAACAATTTTTTGTGTGTTATTTTTTAATTTTTTTTAATGCTTATATTTTACAAACTGAGAAAAAATACTTAGAAATGGAATCTTTTATTTATTTGTTGTTAAAATGAATATAGAACATTAAATAGTTTTTAGTTTTCAAACTGAAGTTTATAAATTCTTATTCAAGAAACTTTTTTAAACCATTATACTAATAAATTTTGTTGAAATAATAAAATCTATGAATTGCGAGTCTTCAAATTTAGGGAATTGATATTTTATTGTATCTGAAACTTTAATTTCTATTCGGATATATTTAAATAATAGCATACACCTAAAACTAGTCCAAATTTGAGAGTATGTACAATATCATGGCACAAGGTAAATAGAAAATAGAGTTTCACCTTAATACTTGTTTCTTATGCAATCCCTTGAAAATTTTTCTATGAAACACTTATCATATTACAAATAAAAATTATTTAACTAACGATGACTACAGTAGTAAATTTCAAATTCATTGAAAAATATTTAATTTATCATAAGCCATTTTATTAATAAAACACTTTTATTTGTAATCATTAAACCCGCAAAAAGAGAAAATACCAATGAACTACAACTAAAAATCGCTTTGGCAATCAGTTGTTCATCCACAGCTTTTTTGGTCTGTTTGATAAATTATTTGACTTTGAAAATAAAATTTTTATGCGAGTTTATGAGTTATGTTTAGTTACAATTCCATTATTTTTATAATTTAATTTAATAACAATTAGGTTTCAATTCATGCTTTGGACTTCACGAGTGTTCTGGAAAGTTACGTAAGCAAAATTACGAATTTGAGTCAAAAACCATTTATTTTTTTTTCACGCTTATTTTTAATGAAGCGTAACGCTAATTTTGAGGAAAAAACGTAAAAACGCAAAGGACAAGAGGAAGAATCTGCAATAAACTAAAAAATTATTATCTTCTAAAAACTTTCAAACAGTTAATTATCGATAAAACAACACAGGTTAAAAAGCTTATTTACGATTTTAAAAATAGCTAAATTACTAATTGTGTTTCTCTAGATATTAACGAATTTTCCTTTTTTTTTACTCATCTTTCCCTGAATACCAAAGCTCTTACGCAAATCCCGATTCCAGACATATGTCTGCGCGTTTCCCTATTGTTTACAGTGCATGCCTTTGATGTATTGTTTGTAATAAGAACATACCCCTTGAAGGAATGTTTTTTTTTTAAAAAGTATTTCCAATTATTTTTTTGTTTTGTTTTGTGTGGCGAATCGTCACACGTAGTTTATTTTTTGAGAAATTTTTTTTGGAGCCCTTCAATTTTATTTTTATGTTTTCATGGATGCTTTTTTTAGTGCTAATTGAGACACGCTAAACGAGATACAAGTTAAGAACAATATTTATTTGTTAGGAGAAAAAATTGCTTTTTAAATTGTTCGCGGATTACCATCCCATTCGAAATTTTCCCATATGTGAATTAATAATAAAGACTAATAAAAAAGATTCAAAAGCTGTTATCATTAAAATATTTATAGCAATATAACAAAAGCATAAAAAATTGGAGACTGCACTACCAGTTACATTTTAAAAATATTTTTTAAACGTTAATTTAAAATTACAGATATAGGGAAAGTTATATTTGTGAAGTACCCCATTCCTTTATATAACAATAAAAAATTACTGAAAGTTCAAGTTTAAAAGAAATCCATTAAATTTACTTTAAATGAATGCTAATTTTTATTTCATACATTATAAATAAAAGCATGTTAAAATTTTATTTTCTGTAAGTTAGTAGCTTGCTCTTAGGTTAAGAAAAGTGTCTGGTGTATATTTTACATATTAGATAAAATTTATGAACAAAACATATGTTTCAATAATAATTATTTGTTACTATATTTTAAAATAGCTAAGATTAATAAACTTTATTAAGGTAATAAATAATCATTTGTTTATTTTAACAACATTAAATAATTACACGTAAAATTTGTTTGCTTTGATTTACAATAATTTTTTCAAAATTCAATTGATTTTGAATGCATATGAAACAAAAGATAATATGTTTTATTTCTATTATTTACATTTATATTTCTATTATTTTATTACTTTTCTTAGCTAATTTCCAATTTTTAAATTAAACTGGATTTTTAAAATTATTTTACGTTAAGTAAACAGAATTTTGTTATACATAAATAGATGATGGTAAATTTGTTAATTACTAGGGGTTAAGTTTAAAAAAATCCATGATTTTAATAGTTTATAACATATTATTTCTCACACACTTATATAACAAAACTTTTCAAAATAAAATATGAGTACACGAAAAACAACATGTTTTCTTTGATAAGAAATACATTCCAATTGCATCAGTATTTTAAAGAGAAAAAATTGGACAGAAGTAATCGGTAAAAGGAAGAAAAAAAAAAAAAACGGTTGGTTTCTTGAAAACTGGTCAAAAGTACTTAAGTGGAAAAACTCCAATTACACAAAACTAAGATTACAAACAAGTTTCAAACAACAGCTGCTAAAAAGAATACAAACAATGCAATACTGTGATTTAAGTTGAGAAATTTATATTTTACCGAAGAGATAAGAAAAAATTATAGCAACATGTAAAATAATTGTTAATAAAGATTGATTTAAAGTGTGATAAAATTTTGTAAGAAACAATAAAAACTTTATATAATTTAAATTTTTGAGTTGAAAATAAATATTTCCTCCACACTATCATATAAACACAGACAAACAGAAATACATAGATAGTATGTTATGATTATTATCTTTAGCATTAATTGAATTTTATTTTGACTCTATTTTATTTTCCCTTTTCTGCCTAGTGGTATAGACTAATATAGAGGAAATGGGCCTTAAAAATATAATTAACTCAGCAATATCTTAGTTCCTGAGGCTAAGAGTTAGCTATTATGCTACTGCAGTGTTTCTCAAAGTTTCAATATTTACGACCCAATATTCAATCATAATTTTCATCACGCCCCCCCATACAATAACAATATATTGAACTAAAAAATAATATACTTTGAAGCTAAAGCTACAATACGACTTCAATCTCTTAAATGCCACCGGCATATATGAAAGTCTCGCTCAGCCAAAACGTTAACTGCCCTGGACGTATACATACGGCTTTCCGTAGTACGAAAGCCGGAATGGTTATCAGCGTGTACTGATGTCCATAAAATTATTCCGAAGGCTTTTAAATGCAGTAAAAGGACACTGACAGTGTTTGCGAAGGATTTACTTGTTTCAGAAGATTTGCTTAGTTTTTCCTACCCCCCCCCCCAATATAACTCATACGCCCTCGTACGTAGAACACGGAGGCGTTGGCGAGTGAATCGTGTAACTTTTAAACGGCAGTTAAACTATTAATTATAAACCGTACAAATTATAAAGATAAATGTTAATTTTCGTACATAATTTTATGTACAACGAGCCCATGGGGTCATAAAATACATTGTGCAGTACTGATGCCTTTATAAGTGTATTATATTAGCGTGAATGTGTATTTTATTTTTTTATTGTGTCAGAATTTATTTTATTTGTTTACTTTCAGTAAATTAATGATTTTTTCAATAATCTTTTGCTTTCGTCTTTTCAATATGCAAGCGCCCTCCTTATAAAACTATCATGACCCCCTAGGGACGCCCCCCCTCCCAGTTTGAAAAGTGCTGTGCTACTGCGTGTGTCTTGTTTTTGACCTATACTGTCTTGGTATACATTTATGTATTGCTTTGCTGTTTTACATTTATGGCACAATTTAGCGTATGATTACTAATTAATAAATAATATATATAAATAAGTATGAAGGTTAGTAGAGATAAAAATACTTATATAAAAGAGAATTCCCAACATTCAGATTTTTCTTCAAAGACGTGAAATATATTTATGATATAAAGCTGGGAATATTTTGTTGTAGCTATAAAAATTTAATTATATTTATCACATATTTTTGTGTAGTAATTACTGAATCTGTATATAATGATACATTTTAACATATAAAAAATTACCAACTACAAGGTAAAATTATATTTTAAATGTAGTTATTGTAACGTAAGGAGAAAAAAAAAGCTCTTCTAAATATCTAATATATTAAGGTACCCGACTACTAGCGACAACTTATTTTAAAAAAAATGGTGATATGGAGATTTTTTTAGGGTTTTTAGATTAATTTAGAACATTTTATGAAAAAAAGAAAAATTAAGAAGAGAAAAATTAATTATTACCATTAAAATGGGAAAAAATTGGCAAATATTTACAAAAAAATACATAAACAGAGCCCATTTTTTACAAAATGTTTATGAACGAGTCCTCAATTCTCCAATTTTGATGTATTACTTTGCTATTTCTTTTTTAAATGACCTTCATGATACGAGATATTTTAATTTTTACAAAAAACTAGACACTTTATCTTAATTATTATACGAAATTTCTTAAAAAAACAGTAATTATATTCACATAAAGGACTGTAAATTTTGTAATAAAACAGTGATTGATAAATCTGAAGGTTCAAACACTTCTACTGTTATACAGGATACAACAAATTTCAGCAAATAATTTAAAAAAATTTTTGAGCAATCGCTGACCTCGTTTGAGCTTTTCGAAAAAAAAAAATACATTTCGAGTAAAACGCATTTTAAAGTTTGACATCTTGGGTTAAGTTATGGGGCATCTGCTTTTACTAAAACACTTGTAGCGTTTGTTCTAGGGAATGGAAAATAAAAAAAACTTGGTATTTTTATAAAGTTAATAAGATGGCCTATTAAAAATAAATTTTAAAAAAATTAAAAAATTAGTCAATTTTTGAAAAAATCTCGATTTTAGGGTAGTCGGATACCTTAAGCCGAAATGCTGCATGAATGCACCTAAAATTTCATTCCTCTCTTATAAATTTAGAGCTTAATATTATGTTAAATAATTTACTTTTAAAAATAAGGCTAAGGAGAGAGAGAGAGAGAGACTCGAGCTTTTCAAGACATATGTAAAATTAATTTGTTTTATATATCGTTCTAATCATAATTCTTATTTTCATATATTTCGAATAAAATAACAAATATATTCATTCAGAGACGTTTACAACAAAACTTTTGATATTTTTCTACATGAATAAATACATTTCGAAATGTAAATGTTTTACTAAATAACAATTGTTTTGATTTAACATTAACAGTGAAAATTGAAAATTGTTTTAAATTACATTTCGTTTAGGGAACGCCTAGAAAGTTTCGAAACAGAAACGGATATAAACCTTTTTGTATCTTGAGATAATCACCTTCAATGCTTTGAACGTGCTAACACAATATTTTCGTAGGTAGGCTTTCATGGTAATTTTTTTCATATGTAATACATAATCATAGATGATTAAAGATACCCATAATGAATTGGCAGCTTCAAAAATCAATTAGGGTTAAGATGTTTCGTTGCCTTGACTTAAAGACCTTTGACCATCGCGATTTATGAAATCACGATTCAACTGCATTTAAAGGCGATCCGATTATCATTAAATACATATTACATTTTTTTCATCCATAGATCTCTTGAGAAAAATCTTTGAAGAATAAATAACAAGGACTAGAAACTTATAAAGTAACTTAGAGAAAAAAGACCTTGTTGTTGCTGCTAATGACACCAGATCGGCAAAGGCCAGATCGATGCCCTCGAAATTCGTCATGGCAAAAGGGCTAAATTGTACGCCGGTCGTTAGCCGTAGCTTTGAGCACCATTCAGGCGCCAGCACGAAAAAGACCTTGAATGTTATATTAAAATCAGCATGCTCTATCAATCTAAAATATATAATACTACAATAATCATTTACATCCACAATGGGGTCTTAGGGGTGTTAATCTTGTATCGAAAGCTGAAGTTTTCGACTAGATATGCATAATTCTTTGAGATTAAAATTAAATAATTAGATTCTTTTACATATTATTTATAAGGGAATGTTTAAAAAAGTGTAAAATGTTTAAAATATAATCAACATTTAAACAATTATAACCATGTGAAAATAAGGAACATATCTGTAGAAATATTGAGTAAAATTTTACGTTGCACATCATATTTTCTAAAATAGTAACCTTTGATGTATAAAACTTTATAAAATGTATCATACTCTTTAAACCATTCCGAATTTTAGCATTATACATCTTTTTTTATTTCAAAAATATTGAAAATTAAAATTTTAATTTTTTTTTTATGTTTTGAAAAATATTATTTGTTATTCTGTTTCTCAATAAAAATTCTACACTGTAATAATAATATATATATTTAATTTTCTGAATCAAGTTATTTCTAGTAATTAGAGATACTATTTTAGAAAATATCATGCGCAATGTAAAACTTAATTAATATTTCTCAAAGACATGTTTCTTATTTTCATATGTTTATAATTTTTAAAATTCTGATTATATATTTTAAACATTTTACACTTTTTAGAAACTTCATTCCATTGTAATTAATTTTTGAAAGAATCGAATTATTTCATTTTAATCTCAAAAAATTATAACTAATCAAAAAGTATTTGTATTTTCAGCTCTCGACACAAAATAAACACCCCTGAGACCTCTCTTAATGATTAAGCTTAATTTTTTTATAAAGGAGAAAGATGTTAAAACTAGATTATATCGGTTCCTGTACCAAAAGGGTAAATTTATATAATAATATAGTTTAATATTAAAAATATAACTTATAACTATTCAAATTTTATTAATTTTTGTTGATAAAAGAAAATATATGTTCTTAAAAAAGTTTGTATACAGTTTTAAAATTATTAAGATTTATATATAAGGTTGTGACGGCTCTATCCGCGATCTTTTCACTAACAGCCCTCTTGGTGAATTTTTGGTTCTTAAAAATTATTTTATTAGAAAGCTTCCTTCGAAGAAGAGAGTGTGAACATGCAAATTTAGACTGCTATATATAGTTTAAGCTTTTAGGTTAGAAGAGAGACAAAGATATGGGAGATTGCTAGTTGAGCAGTGGTTAGTCAAATTGAATGCGAAGCGTGGATATTTAGTAATTGATAATTGTATTATTTAAGGTGACGATCTGTCACTTGAGATTGAATCTAGATTAGATAGCTAAGAAGTCAGAGCTATTGAATTAAGTAAGTGTATTAAATATTTAGTCTTCTCATATCTCGCGTACCTAGTAAGTTGTCCTCATATTTATTAATTGGGTGCATCTCTTAACTTGGATTGATCGAACTTGTGTTGTAAATAAATTAAGTGTTTTAGAACATGTCTAAAGTTCTTCTTCCGATCTCCCCACCCTAAGGGAAGAAAGAGCGTTTCCCTCACAAGGTAAAATTTTATATAAGACAAAAACAATGTGAATTCAGTGAGATAAAATGAATTAACTTTCACTCCAGAGAAATATCTTCAGAATTTAAATAACTCACAAATAAATATTACATTTCATCATGTAAAATACAGTTAAAAGTTGAATTATTGACAAAGCTGTGGTCTTATAAACATACATACATTATTTTTATGATCTCTTATACATAAACTTTGTTTATTATATAATTTACTATAAAATACTTTTTCAGTATTACACCACATACGTTTTGAATATTTTGTTATTGAATTTACTCATCACCAAATTTTAAATTTTAATTTTAGAATTTTCCAATGTTGAAAAATTTCAAATATATTAACAATCTATTTGACACGGAAATAATTTTTCCAGTTTCAGTAAAACCGTCCATGAAGAAAAAGGGGGTTGATGTGTAATAGTATGCTTTTGAAAAAAAAAAGCTTAAATTTTATTTTCATTTTCACATAAGCAACGAAGCAATTACTGCTTGTGAAACTCTTATGGTTTGATTGATTATGGAAGTTAGATTCGTCTCAAGTCTTTCTTTAACTCAATATTGCTTATTCCAAAGCAGCATTTTTTTTCAATGTTTGTTAAACAAGGACTCGCTTTGACAGAAAATTTTCAGCATTTGACTCATTGCATAAAATTTGCTCCAAATTTTACTGTTCAAGTGTAATTATTTTGCTAGTGCCAGTAATTAAAGTTGTGATATGTAATGCGAGCTCCAATGGAGTCTGATAAAAAAATACTCTTTACTTTCAAGAAAGATTTCTTACTGGGGAAGCAATCACCTTTTTCTGATTTACGAGATTTGTTTGTGCATATTTTTTGGTTCTTATATATACATGTTTTATACAGTTGACCAATTTCGCCAATTCAAAAGATATCGCTAAATGCTGTCACCGTTATGATTGCCTTGGTTAATGCGCGGGAACGATTTTTCACTATTGGCTGCACATCGCGGTATTTGACGACGTTTGTGGATTTGTAGAAATTGGTCGAGACGGTATAATGAGTAAGTAGCATTTTTTTGACAAATTAGTGTGACGCAAATTTGTAAAAATGATTCACATAAATAAAAATGGAAATCTTTTCAAATTTAGAAGCATTTTATTATAGCAGCACCCAGCCGGCATGCTGCTGGGTGCTCTATGGTGCCGCACTAAAAATAGATACCAGGTTCAGGGGAGTGTACTAGGTCTGCAATGGTAAAACACCAATCCGCAGCTCATAGAAATAAAAAATATATATTATTATAGCAGCATGCCTAGTTATCCTTGGCTTATCAATTCAGTAGCTCTAAGAAAATGTATGAAAGGGAGAAAAAGTCTGATTTTTTTCCCCTGGTATAACGACTTATTACAAAATCCTATGAAATTAAAAGAAAATATAGTTTTATTATTTCTTCTTTTTTTAGAAATTACACTTGCAATTCATGCATGCAAAATTTAAACATATCTATAGTTATTTATCAAGAAATTATACATGAATTCCTGTAATAGAAAAAAAAGAAATTATCGAAGGAAAAGTGCAGACACAATGCATTTTATAGTATTTCTTATGTTTTGATTGATATGGCTTATACATTTAATCAACAGTTTTTTTATGAAAGAAAATATTGGATAAACTTATTGCGTCAAATAATAAATAGTTATATTTTTAAAAAAAATATGAGAAAAACAACGAAATTATGTATTTGTTACAAATAACAAAAACGCATTAAGTGTAGAATATAATTTTATTTATTTATGGCGACTGTCAAGTTTAAACACATGCAAAAATAATAACAAGTCTGATTTCATAAACTTGTTACGAAAACTATTTAAATAAAACTACGGGGGAAAAACCCTGCTCTGTTCTACTCAGTTCTGCTTCATATTTATTTATTTAATCTTTTTCCTAAATATTACTTGATTAGTAATTGAAAAAGTCACTAAAACATTTTAATGGACTCGTTTTTTAATTAAAAAATATAGTTTCCTTATCTAAACAGAAAACAAAATCAATTGAAATTTAAAATATTTTAGATTAACATCTTACAGAGTATAGCATTAAAAAATCCAAGAGGAGATTACAAAGATACGCATTTTTTCATAAAACATTTATATTTTAGTACTTGGTTATGAACAATATTTTATCATCTCAAAAAGGGGCGAAAAATCGGTAAACTTAAGGCTCTGGTGGTATCTCGGTCGGTTTCCTAACCGAGTTTTGACTTTGAAGTAAGAAATGTTCTTAATTTAATCCATATACTTTTATTTATCAGTAAGGCATGATGTCATTTTACTGTCAAACTTAACTGATAGAAAGTACCAATTCAGAATTTCTTACGTTATAAAATCTATTTTGATACTTACTTAGTATAAAATTTTTTTAATTCATTGATTTTAAGAGTATTAAAATTTTAAAATTACAACTACAAGAATTTAGTAAAATAATTCGTAGCTGTAAATATATTTAATTAAGATTCCTGGGATGTGATAGTATTTATTTGTACATAATTTATCCCGATCTCTAGTGAAATTAATGACTATTTATTAGTTATGTTATAAAATTAACCATTTTATTTAAAATGCTAAGGCTTTTTTTCTATTGTGCTTAATGCTTTGAATTTTTTTTACCTATTGTTAATAGTATATGTAACAAAAGTTGGAATGCATTTTTGAATCAAAGCAATACTTATTGTTTTAAAAATAATTGAACTCAGAAGTTGTCCATTTTTAAGGAATTTTCAATTAGCATTCATAAAAAGAAGTGTTGCACAAATACCAATCATGCTATCGCAAAACCCATACCAACTTTTGTTACACATAGTTTGACCGTACTTGTAAATCAAATTTCCTGCATGTAGGTAAATTTTTGTAGGAGGAGTAGCATTTTTTAAAATCACTGCACAAATTAAAATTTTTTTCCTTAAAAAGTTAAATGGTTAGCTTTTTATGAAATTTTCAGCGCAAAATCTGTTTTACGTAGGTCTGTAGCTTTTTACGTACGCAAAATCTGTTTACTGTCTCCTGTCACACATAAGAGTCAACCAAAAAAATTTTTGGAAATACTTAAGTTAAAATTTTTGTGTAAATCGTACCATGTCCTCAAAAAGACGAAATATAAATGTTTTCTTAATTTTTTTTCACATATAATGCGATGTGACCTTTTCAAAATGAAAAAGTACTCCACCCTAATCTATAGTCTCTTTCGGGAAAATAAATAACCCGCCCCCACTTTTTCTTCTGTGAAAATATTTTTATGTGCAATGTAAGATAACAAGTGACTAAAAGATTGTATAATAAATCAACGACTTGAAATAATTATGCACATGAAACTGCATAAGACTAGATATCTGGTGATTGCGATAGAGAAAAACAAGATATGATGAAAATTCTCAAGAACTGTAAAGGACAATTCATATTATTTAATTTTCAACAATTAATATTCAAAGAGAAAGCATTTTTAAAGAAACAAAACAACGAGAAACACATGATTGCTTCGGATCGTGTAGGATTGAAAAACATTTTGTAACACCACTTAGTTTACGGCTAATTTCTAATTCTACCTGGCATTCTTTGACCTAATTGTTGCGTCATCGTCGGGAAGGGCATTTAATAGCTGCCATTACCGTGTTAAGAAGACTTCATTTTTGATTCCTTGAATAAGTAAATAAACTCCCATTTATACTGATATGATCTTATGCTCATATCTGGAATACGTTGTCGCATCTTTCGCAATGTCACCCGGCTTTTTTTCCCTTTTTCAAAAAAATTCTCTCGTGTTTAGATTTAAATAACCTGGAATAAATTAAAGTTAATACTTTGTAAATAGATAATTTAAAAACAGTCTGGAATTGTTGGGAGGATTTTATAGTTAGGCAAGGAATAAGAATAAAAAAGGTGCATAAAAAATAAGTATTTAATTACGCGTAATGTTTCTTTTTATTTGCACCTATTTTCGATAATAGCCGTTGCAAAAGAAAAGAAATCTATATAAAAATACATGAATATGCAACTTGTACGAAAATGAAGCTTTTTCTTCATACTAGTTTGCTTTAAGTGGTACTTAGGTATTATACCTCTGACCCCTTCGTCAAATTTAAAAACGTCGCCAAATGCTGCATGTTTCGTAACTTTGTTTTGTTATTTTTCCTTTATTCTATTTACCTTATTTTATTTGTTTTTCTTACATCTGTAAGCCCCGTGTGATATCTGTTTCTGCTTTAATAAATAAATAAATAAGTCCTCTAAATGTAGCCAATAGTGAAAAACTGTTTCCACACATGTACAAACACAATAATCTTGTTCGAGTATACGATGGCAGCACATTTGGTGACGTCTTTTGATTTGGCAATGTTTTTTTTTTTATTCGGCGACATTGGTTGACGGCGTAATACGTAAGTACTTTTTAAATCTACTAATTTAAAAAGTTGTGTGATACTCAGTTCTATTTTTCTTTTATCTGTTATAAAATGTGGAGGAAATTTAATATCGTTCAGTGTGTTTATTTAAATTAAATTGGGTACTTACGTACTATCGTAACATTGACAACGTTCACGATAACTCGCCAAGTTGGCAACCCCAGTTTCGCATGTGTTGTACGCGCTGAACTGGCAACCATATTCTTCATTAAGTATAATATCGCCAATATGGTTGCGATAATACATAAGTACCGTCAAATTTTCCAGGAAAAACTAATTATAATAAAATCTGAGAGTTAAAATTTTTTATTAATAAAATCGGAATGATTTTTCTAATTAAAATTGTATTGCTATCACCTTCATATTTTTCAAAAGCAATATATGCCCATTTTTCTTTGAAAAACCGAACATTTCTTACTCTAAAAATAATGAATTTACTTTTCGCGAACATTGAACTCATTGAGCACTATGAATGACATCACCCTATTTTTCCATCAATCCATTTGTAGAAATATAAAACACTTTTCGCTATCTCCAAATAAGGAAGAGCTAGAAAAGTGTTGAAGCAACGTAATTGATTTGATGAATATTATCGAGAACTTAAGTACATGTTTCGTTATAGACGTAAGGCACAAATAGTTTTTCGCACAATAAAATGTTTTATCTGTCCATTAGGCACGTTCTTTCACTGCCAAGACAGTGCTGGCTTTCAAAATGTGTTAAAACGAGTATCGCTTTTAAGATAAATTTAAGGATATTTGACAAAGAATAGACTTTTATTTTTATTTTTTTTTTTAATTTTATGATATTTATTCGAAGATATTGACAAAGAATAACGATACAAGGTAAAGTAATCTTCAATGACATCAAGTTATAAATGTGTTTGTTTTATTGCCTCTCAAAGACCGTTATGCTTTGACGATTCTCTAATTTTTCCTCAATGCGTCCTTGAGTGTTATTAACGCATGGTTGCTCTACAACGCCCAAATACACTTAGTAGAAAAGAATTGTAAGAAACGAGTCACGCAAATGCAGTACGTAACCCACGTTTGTAAAAGCAGGACTGATGTTATCTACAGATCTGATGCTATCAGTCGTTATTCGATATATGTCTCATTGGGACAGGAAACACCTATTCGTTCTCTAAAACTGGGACTTTATTTTTGTTGTCTTGCCAAGAAACAATAGGTGGGGATTTTTGAATAATAATTTCCGGAATCGGTATTGTCTTATGAAAAATGAAGAGATTTAAGGCTTTTTAAAGATAGAATATGTTTATGGTCATTCCCCTTGAGTATCATGAATAAGGATTTTCTGTTACGTAACTTTAGCGTAGAGAAGAAGTATTTAGGCATGGAATTGTTTCCTATATCATAGGACTGCAATCTGAAATTAAATGATGATGCATTTGAGAAATTTTTGTTAAAATACTAGTAGTTGTATACATATATTTAATAACTAATTTTTTATTACTGTTTACATATTCTATATTTTTACAAGTTTTAGAATATACTCATAATGCAAGTAATATGTTAATATACAATTCAATACAGGATCGTAGCTTCTGCCGTATCAATGATACGGGGCCTCCAAGCTACAGGGGTCCCAACATGGGCATCTACAGCCCCTGTAACAGGGTTCCCATATCTAAAAAAAGGGCCCCGAATGGATTTTGATACAGGGCCCACTCAGAACTAGCTACTCCAGTGATATAATAGCAATGTCTTTTTTGCTTACAGAAAGTATCTATGTTGACTTCAGAATGCAGAAAATACCGGGGCAACATGTCATCACTATTACTTTGTTTGGTACTCACGTACTACATCATCAAACAATTTCATCAAATTAAAAGACGTCGCTAGTTAAATAGTGTCACCAAATACTACTAAGGTTATTATTGTTTTTGAATAAGCACGGGAACGGTTTTCGACTATTGGTAGTCTTTTGATTTGACGAAATCGATCGACGGTATAATATGTAAGTACCTTTTGTTTTCTATGACAGTTAACAATAAACCAGAGTATATTGCTCAAAATGAAATGAATTATACCTAAAAAATAAGATTTCAATCGAAAAACCCCTTTTCCCCTACTTCCTAGGTAGTTTGAAGTCATTATCAAAATATTTCTAAGCATTTGTTACTCTAAATAATTGGGATTATTAAATGAAACTAGTCCTTGAAGTCGACCTGTTAGGGACATTTTAAAGCATAGGCCCTCTGAGCCCTAGGTCCAGGACCTTGTCTCGTTCTCGATTTAAACGCAATAAGATCATGATCCGAATAATTTTAATCATCAAAGGTTATTCCCGGACACATACTCCAAAAAACTGGGAAATTCAATCTATATGGCAACTGGCAAGACTACATTGTTATGTCATACTCACCGTTCTCTGTCTAGAACAAAACTTACCACCATACTTATAATTAAGGCAAAAGGTGGCAGATGATCAAGTCTGCTTATGCCTAGGTTTGTGAGACTGTGAGTATTTGTTGCCGGTTATCGTTTGACAACGCATGCTATCAATGTTAACTTGAAAGGGTCTCAGGTAGGGCCTACTTTTGCATATAAGATCCCAGGGTTTCAGGAAGTCTTTAGACATCACTGCCTCTTATGGTGTAAAAGTTGGAAGATTATGATACCAAATGACATTTCTGTTAAACCTTGATCGTTGTACAAAATTGAGCTCATTCATTAAAAACTCTCTTGCTGCTTTAGTATGACATTAATAAAAAGCTATTTCTGTATTATGGTGTAAATATTTCTTTGGAAATAAATTTCTTTTAAAACGTTACATCAATTAAAAAATGAAATCTGCAATAAAAATTAAGATTTCTTCACTTACCAATACATTTTAAATTTTTAATATAAATTCGAGTAATAATTAAAAAATAATCAAAAAAGGTTCAATATATAAAAATTTTCAAAATAATTTCACTGTGAAGTATTTTTTTCCGATTTAATCCCCCCCCCCAGATTTAAGACTTTTCTATCTTGTAGAAGTCCATTTCTCTTTTGTATAACTACTCTATTCTATTCTTAGAGATTTTGTAGCTTATTTCTTACTAATTTTGAGTTTAGTAAGGAAAATAGTAGTTCCAGATTTGTATAGAAATATGATTTTAAACTTCTAATGTATTGTCTTACATTCATTAAAAAGTTTAATAAAATTAATAATATTTATTTCTAAAACTATTTCTAGCAAATATTTTTTTTCCATTCAGCTTTGCGAAACAAAAATTCAAAATTATTTCAGTTTGAAAGGCTATTTGATATAAATTGGAACAAAAACTTTTATAAAAATGTATGCTGGCATCTCATTAACTGCTTTATTTCCTGTAACCTACGTAAAATTATTCTATGAACGATATTACTTGAAAACACCTACATGAATGTAACTTTAAAAAAAAAAATGTAGTATTAAAAATACTCTGAAAGTAGTTATGAAGTAGAAAGTAGATTATGCGGAAGAAATTACATAAAAATAATTTTTTTTAAAATTCTTTAATAAGGAAATTCAGTAGGGGGACGTTCAAAGAATATCAAAAATCATCAAAAGGCAGTTATTAAGTACTAAAAACTAAAAATCGGCGTGAACATTGTCGCTAAAACTCAACGTTGAATTAGACTGTTGTAATTATAGGGTGTGGTCAAGGTGCGTTACTGGAACAAGCTGAAAATGTATCAAAAGTATAAAATAAAATTAAACTAGGCCATTCCATATTCTCGATTGTTCTATACAAGAAGACAAGAATTAACTAAAAGGTTAATTTAATTCTTTAGAAGAAAATATATACTGTGTATCGGTGTTAAAGTTTGTATCTCTTTTGCAAGTATTATTATTCAAAATAAATTTTGTTGAGCAATTTATTCTATTATTTGAATATATTTGCTTAATTAAAGAAGAAACAATAAATTTCTAGGAAATCTCGTACTAGTTGTGATTAGTATACTTCTTTAAAAAAATTAATGAGTATAAAGTAGTTTTTGGTTAGAAAGTTCTTTCATCCATGGTTTTGTGCATTCAAAGAAATAAAAATACAGTGAGATTTCTCATTTTTTGCTTTAAATGAACTAGTTGCTCATAGGTCATATCACAACTAATTCATTTAATTGCAGTTGGTAATTAAATGCATTTAGAGATGTGTGATAAATTAGTGTATAGGGCAAAAAGTTTTTCAAATTTATATTCAAAAACTGATATTATAAAACATGACAAAGTACAGGGATGGAAGATCATGGATAAAATATACATTATAACTTGTATAATATACGTGTATCCATTATACTCAATACAGAATGCAATAAAAATTTAAAAACAAGAAGCTAACAGTGAAGTTATGTTTTGAACAGGAATTACATGTTAATATCATACAAAAATGCAAGCAAAACAAGGCAATAAAATTCCTTAAAAAGGAAAAACTATGATTATTAGCTATCAGCTTATGATATTTAATATTATTTCACATCTAATTATTCTCGATCGAAAATATAATCAGAAGATATTACGCTTTTAAATCAAATGAAGATGTCGGATATTTCTTTGCAAAAATATCAAAACAAAATAAATGTTATTAGTTCAATATAAATATAGGGGAACTTGTTACAAACTGCATTAAGGTATCCGACCAATTGCGACAATTTTTTTAAAAAAAAATTGGAGATATGGGGATTTTTGTTGTTGTTTTTAGATTTGTTTAGTACATTTTAAGAAAAATATGCTAAAATTAAGAACAAAAAAATAAATTATTATTACTAAAATGGGAAAAAATGGGTAAAAATTTACAAAAAATAACATAAACGCGGCCGATTCTGTACCAAAAGTTTATGAACAAATGTTCAATTTTTCAATTCTAATGTGTTGCTATGTTATTCATTTTTGAAATGACCCAAGATAAAAGATATTTTAATTTTTACAAAAACTGTAGCACTTTATGTTAGTTATTATATGAAATTGCTTAAAAAAAACAGTGATTATATTAACATAAGGGACTGTAAATTTTGTAATAAAACAGTGATTGATAAATCTGAAGGTTAAAACACTTTTACTATTACACAGAACATACACAAAAAATCTGTCTTAATTATTTTCAAAACTTTTTTAGCAATCGCTGCCCCCACTTGAGCATTTTTTTTAAAAGCACATTTCAAATAAAACGTATTTTAAAGTATGACATCTGCTTTTACTAAAACACTTGTAGTTTCTGTTCTAGTGATCGGAAAATAATAAACTTGGTGTTTTTATAAAGATAATAAGATAGCCTATGAAATAAAATCATCAAAAAAATCGTCAATTTTTGGCAAAATTCACAGTTTTAGGGTAGTTGGATACCTTAATACTGTATCTCAAATCTACACGAAGGTTATTGGTGGAATACCCAATGGAAACAAACTGACTCTCAAGAGTTTGGAACAACAAACCAGCCCCCCGAATAAACAACCCTCCTCGTTCCCAGCTATTATTGAGTAAAAACCACTTTTTTTTGCTTAGAAAAGTAAATTTCGATAGGAATTACATAGTTTCAAATTACAAATGTATAATTTTGAACCACGATCAAGTGAGGAGGATGACACCTGATTTGTGATATCCCACTCACCAGACTTCTACACCTTGCCAACGTGAGAACTTTGGGACTCAATTTATTTAATGTGGGTCAGCTCTTCTACATGGTGAGTCTCCATTAGTGAACAGAGAGGATTTCAATCCATGGATCAACAGAAGCAACACTGGCTATGATTCGTGATCATGACCATGCGATGTTAAACAAGTAAAAAATGTAGAAATTGTGATAAATTTAAAGTAGTGAAAAAAATAATAATACAAAATACTTTAAGTCTTACAATTAAATGTATCCAGTAATGTATTCATAAAATAATCACAACAGTAAAATTAGACATATCTGGAACTATCTAAATGTTGTACGCTTTTGGCAAAGGTATTAGCATTTATTTAGACTGTTAAAGTTTTCGAAAATGGTATCGCAAGTACTAAGAAATTCGATAATTTATTTATCCATAAGATCATCGTTAAAAGAAATAAAGAAAATCAACGAAAATCATACAGAAGTAAAAAGGAATTTTTAAGAAGATGAAATTTAGTATTTCTTCAAGTTTTATTTATTTAAAAAACTTAAAAAATTCAATTTGTGTTACTGTTATTATTTTTCTTCTTTAACTATCTTGATTATAAATATCTAAAAAATTCCACTGTTCAAAACTCGAACACATTAAAATTTCAATCGTTCCCTTTTACAGACAGAACATTAAAAAAAAAAAAAGTTTCTTTAAATAAACAAGAAATAGAACTAATCTAGAATAAAGTCCATAACGATCAGTTGTATTTTTATAACTAACATTAAGACTTACAACTTTTTTTTATTAATTCTGGTTCGAAATGTGGGTTGACAAAAGTGAAAAACGGAAGTATTTTTAAATTTAGCTAGAGAGAAGTCTTCGTATTTTTATTTCACAAATGACTCTTTCTTGATAAAGGAAGCTACTAAAATAGGTTATCATTAAAAACTATTTTAGTATTTGGTTAAAAAACATCAAAACAAATGAAAGCATTCAGGGAAAAAATGTCAATGAAAGTAGATGCATTTTCAGTCCGTATATTTAACAAAAAAATCATTGAGTCCAACGTATTTCGCATATGAGAACTTCGATGATTGCATTTTAATTGCTCGTGGCTAAGATCGAATTCCACAGCAAATGATTTAGTACTTAGTGTGTCTTTTTTATATCGACTCTTTTTCCGTTCTACATTTAAATTCTATTCCCACTGAATAACTTCGCACGTTCTCCTTTGTTAAATATTTGTTGTTCCTCTTGTCGAAAATTTTTTGTTTTTTTTTGGATGTCATACTGGGATTTAGAAACAAATGAGGCTTTCTGATATAGCAGCAATCCATCTTATTTATGTATCAAAGCTGCTTTTTAAGTGTGCCTAAATACATACATTTTGAAAAAAATATTATTTAAAGAAATTTTCAAATATAACTTTAAAAAATATATCAGTATTACAATTAAATCTGAAAATTAAATATATAAATAAATATGTAAATATTTATATATATTTATCTTTAGGTAAGATACCTTTTTCTTAGAAATGTATTTAGAACTTCTAATTTTATTTTCAGTAGAGTTTCGCTTAATATTATAAACAGAAAGAGGAAAGGAGCCATAGCCAAAAAACTTGTAATACCCCCCTTTTATAAAAAAAAAATTAAAAGTTTTCCTCAGTCAGTATGGTTTATAATACTACAGTATCTATCTTTTTAACTTTCTAATATCTGAACATTATAGATAAAAAGAATTATAATATTATATTCTAATATAATAATATAATTCTTTCTATTTATAATGTTCAAGTCACTTCAATCTCTCTAATAGAGATTATAAAAACTATACGGATATATACATATATATCTTTTCCAAGTATTACACAATATGTTCAATAGCATGCATATTTTAAATTAGGAGAAATCTATGAATATAAGCAATGAACAAGTGTATTTTTTAAAATACATTAAAAACTCCAAGATTTATTTTAAAAAAGGGACTAAATTAATATTTTCTTTCAAACATTTTATCTTCCTCAGAGAAAAGAAAAATGCTTGGTATTTTATCAGATACTTTATCTAGTAGTTTTTTGAAAATTATAGTCCACTTTTAAATCACCTACATTTTAAATGTTTTTTAATTATAATGTATATATTTACAAAAGTTTAACCAAGTTTTTTGACCACACGTATCTAAATTGGCGATATAAATTTTTATTTTAGAAACTTTAAGATGTGAAAAATAAGGTTCATACGAGAGAAAAAGGTTTACACTTCTCATTTCTTCAAGTTTAAAATTCATATAATCTCTAAAAACTAATATTGTTTTTAGAGATAGGTTTGATACTTAAAAGGAAAAATACACTCTCGAATAGGAAAAGAGAAAAGTATTCCTTTTTAAAATTTTTAATCCTAAAATTTTCAGGTAGTAACAAAGATTTGTCCCACCTAAATAGGAAATATTAATGTCATTTCAGAATAAACTTGAGAATTGAAAAAAAAATTTAAAATATATTTTTTCGTTACCCCAAAGTTTTAAAAAATACTTTTAAGAATCTCTTGAAAATCACACTAAATAATTTCAAAAAAATTTGAACGTCATATAATGTTTCAAAATAAATCAAATCTATTGTTTATCTTAAATCTAATAAAATTCATTTTCCATAAAAGACAAAAAACACAAATTTTACAGTTGAGTAATACAAATTAAAAATATATATGGAATTATAAATTAATGTTTAAATATTGATTTAATATTAATTCTTTACTATCAAATAGTATCGTGCCATATTGAAAATTTAGGTTTCTTAAAATCAAAATGAACATTACAATATTATTCAAAAAATTATTAAATAATTATTGATAAGATGTATTAATTCCTTCCTGTAATTTTCATATGTATAAAAGTTAAAAAAAGGTTTTATTTCTTAAATTATTTTTAAACATTTCTTCACAACTCTAACTCTTGAAAAATATATAAAAAATAAAGCAACATTCATATTGCGGACTAACATACAGTGGACCCCAAAAGTGTTCGTACACTTGCAATTTCCTATAAAATTTAAGGTTTTCGACTAATAAAAATTAATATATTGGAATTGGAATTTTTTAATGTTATCTGCAACTTGTTCTTAATAGAATGACATAATTGTTTTTTTTTAAAAAAATGATATAACTATTATTTTAAAAATTAATAATCAAAAAGCTATTGAAAAATTACGCCACAAAAGTCTTCGTACACCTAACAAAAATCTCAACTTAGCTTTAAATATTGTATTTCTTTCTTACTTTAGTACTTAGTAGGATATCTTTTAGTGTCCACAATAACTTTTAAATATTTTGGTGTAGATTTAATCAGTTTTTTGTAATTTCTGCGTCGGCTTTCCTCCATGCTTCTGTTATTATTGTTTTTACTTCCCATTATGTCATGTTTTCTTTTTTTAAAATCACATTCTCACCGAATATGTTCTGCTGGGCTAAATAAATTGATTTAGGAGGTTTTTTCAGAATTTTGGACAATTGTAGAGACACCAGCGACGTACATTGAGAGCAGAGAGCTTGGCGACATTATCCTGTTAAAAAATGGAGTAGTTTCCTATATCCAAATTTTCGCCGGATAATTTAAAATTTCACTTTAAAATATTTAAATAGAGCTGATGTGATTCACAATATCATCAAAAAATACCAAATTACCTTATTTTGAGGCCAATTTACACCTCCACGCAAGAAATTCTCCATCTCCATGCTTTAGCATGAAGGTGGAGGAGTTCTTATTCCACATAAATTCATGGGATTAAATTCCTCATTTTTTCATTTTCAAACTATTGTATGCCCATCAGAACCAAAAATAATTAATTTTCCTTCATTCCAATCAATTTGCTGTCAATTTTGTGTTTTCTGAAACTTAATCCCAAGAATCAAATTGGATCAATGAACCATGAAAATGGAAGTGTTCTTGCGTGGAGGTGTAAATCGGCCTCAAAATTAGGTAATTTGGTATTTTTTGATGGTATTGTGAGTCATCAGCTCTATTTAAATATTTTAAAGTGAAATTTTAAATTATCCGGCGAAAATTTGGATGTAGGGGACTACTTCATTTTTTTAACAGGATAATGACACCAAGCGCTCTGCTCTCAATGTACGCTACTGGTGTCCCTATAACTATCCAAAATTCTGAAAAAACCTCCTCAATCAGTTTATTTAGCCCAGTAAAACATATTCGGTGAGAATGTGATTTTAAAAAAAGAAAACATGACATAATGGGAAACAAAAACAATAATAACAGAAGCATGGAGGAAAGCCGACGCAGAAATTACAAAAGACTGTTTAAATCTACCCCAAAACATTTAAAAGTTATTGTGGACACTAAAAGATATCCTACTAAGTACTAAAGTAAGAAAGAAATACAATATTTAAAGCTAAGTTGAGATTTTTGTTAGGTGTACGAAGACTTTTGTGGCGTAATTTTTCAATAGCTTTTTGATTATTAATTTTTAAAATTAATAGTTATATCATTTTAAAAAAAATAATTATGTCATTATATTAAGAACAAGTTCCAGATATCATAAAAAAAATTACAATTCCAATATATTAATTTTTATTAGTTGAAAGCATTAAATTTTATAGGAAATTGCAAGTGTACGAACACTTTTGGGGTCCACTGTATTTGAATATTAATATTTTATTCTCAACTTTAAAATTTAACAAGATAAACCTATTTTTTACTTCACTATACGAATTTAAAGTAATTTTGTCGCAGGATTTGAATTACATAATGTTCTAACAATTTTGACTGTTAATTATTAAAATGACTGGTTAATTTTTTAAAAAATTTTGCTAATTATACGCTAACTAAAATTTTAGAAATCAAAATCTCTGTTTTAGTCAGAAAGAAATATTGTAGAGCTATTTTAATACAAATATCTGTAATGTTAAAAACTATTTTTGATACTTTAATATCCCCTAGTAATAAAAAAAGATTTATTTTTAAAATTCTTCAAATTATAAAAATTTTAAAATCTTCAGACTATAAGACCCCCATTACAAATCGAATTTAGTAGAGTTTCAAAATTAATTCCATAATATTTTTAGATATATGGAACAATTTCATATATTGAATGTATAGAACAATTCCATATATTGAGAGTATGGAACAATTCCATGTATCGAATATTTGGAATACATCCATATATATGGAATTTCAATTTTGGAAATGTTCCATAAGTCCAAATATATGGAATTCCATTGCTTCATATATTTGAACATATGGAACAATTCCAAAATTGTTCGAAAAAATTTTAAACAGAACATTGGAGAAAATAAAATAAATAAAATTCATTAACACTGAACAATGATAACTTTTTATATTTAATCAAGATTCTAAAATTAAATTAAATACTTATCACTGATAGTTTTATCCTTTAATTCTTCCAAACAATATGAGAAAGATATTTTCAGCATGATACAAAAAGAAAAAAAAAAGGAATTTCTTTTAACCGTCAAAAGTACCTTACAAATTCAACTTCTTAAAGTCTTAATTTAAACACCTTAACGACATACAAAGCAAGAGATAAGTCTCACAGACGAAAACGAATAACACAAGTTCTTACTTTTATTTCCATTTCGTGATGCTTTTCAACAGATTAGCAGGTATCATTTATAAATCATCAACCCTGAATTGTAAACCGTATCCTCGGCGTGTGGAACTGGAACTGAAGCAAACGAACACAGCGGGAATGAAAGTGGAACTAACTTCACGCTAAGCTTTTCGAGCCATTTGTAGACTCTCGAGAAAAAAGAATAAAGGACACGGTTGCTTTGTCTACAGGAGATCAATGATGGAATCGAGAGATTCTGGCCAATCAGAGCCTGTTTTGGACGTTCGACTGAAAGGGTTATTTAGATGGGAAATGCCGCTGAATATATCGTTTGCAAACGTTCCATTTTTTAAACTTTATTCATAAATTTCATAATGATGGTATTAGAATGCACGATATAGGAAAATAAAAAAGATGAATCGTTGATAATTGAATATATGTAAGGAATTCGAATTTAAAAAGTAATAATGTTTAATGTTTAGGTGTTAAAGAAGTTTCAACTTCAGAAATGTTTAGAATAAATTTGATATCAGAATGTACACATGCACATGGTTTGTAGAAGTTGCCAATAGTAATGATGTATTGATAAATGATTGTTATTTCTTATCGGAAAGAATTGTTTTCTTGAGCTCGAAGAATAATCAATATTTTATATATATATCTCGAATGAAATATATATTTTCATTTCTTCACACTTATTATTTATTACAATATTTATACTCCTTTAATATTTATCATTCAACAAGTTTTAGCTTTCGAAATATTTGTATTGTAATTTTCGTATAAGATAGAAGTTATATAAATTTTGCTACAGTTTTCCTTTTGCAGAATTTCTTCGATATGTCTAGAATCAGATTAAGGCTTTATATCTTAGAAAGAATTGTATATCCTTTAATCATGCTCATTATTCATTATGACATTAATAATCGCTTAGTATTTATACATTAAAGAATTTTTGACATTAATAATGCTTAGAACAATGCAGCTAGTGCAGTTAATATGAATGACAATGATTTATTATTGATTACTATCAAAATTTTTTAAGTCATAATATATATTAAAAGATAAAATGGAAGTTATAAAATAAATATTTATTGTTTACATATTTATACATATATTACTATATTTTTTTAATCTTATTTTTTGTATTTATTCTTTTTATTGAAGGGTAATTAAAATAATTTTTTCCTAGAACACACTTTTTTCTATCTTATCTCATTGAATTTTCCGTTGCTTTTGTTAAATATTTTAAAGGTTAATGAAAATCAATCATAATATTTTCAAGAGCAGTGGTGTGAACGCGGTAGCCTAGCGGTCAAGGTAACGGACTCGAGGCTGACTTGTCACGAGTTCGAGCTTATTACCGCTGAAGAACCGCGGTGTAGGCTGTTGTACGTTAAATCTGTCGAGGCTCAAACTTCCTTCCGTTGGTGTGGTGTGGAAGTTAAGAGAGAGATTGAGAGAGTTCCAGCTCAGGTGTCGTCCTCATCACTTGACCATAGTTCAAAATTTCGAGGTCCGTAATCACAAAAGCTGCTAAATAGTGCGACGCTAATGCTCACTCTCTCAAAAGCAGTGGTACACACATCTCTGGAAGTACCTGAACACTCTCTGGGGGAATATACTGTAAGCCATTATTTTATTTTGATAATTATGTCAATGTTTATAATGCCCCCGATTTACAGAATCAAATTGACGCACACGAGAAATTCAACGAAAGAGGGGCTAGCTTTACGCCTGTCGTTAGCCTCAGCTTTGAGCACTATGCAGGTGACAGTACGCTTTGGGTCAGTTCAACCCCAATTTTGAGGGAGAACACCCCAGGGGTCAGAGGAGAACTCATACCTCTCTTTCATCAACCACTCGAAAGGACTTGCAGCTCCACGAATATTTAGTGCCCTTATGCCGCACAGGCACTATACATTTACAAACATCCATGCTTCCTCCGGGATTCGAGCCCAGGTCCTACGGCACAGCACTCGGAGTCACTAACCACTATAGCATGCTTGTCTAAGTGCGGCCTAAAAGCTTTTAAAATGCGGCCCAAACGCAAATTATGAAAATGTTTCAATTTACACATTTTTATTTAAAAAAAAAATAAATGTATGCACAAAATATGCTGCAGTAATTTTCGATTTAATTGAAGAGTTTGAATGAAGATTTCAAAATTTTCGAAAAAACGAAGAATATTTCAATATAGTAATTTCTACCCGTTTGTGACGTATCTATCCACAACTATATTAACACCTTGGGGAATCTTCTGGGGAAAAATAATTTAATTCAACCAACTTTCGCTGACCAAGAAAGCGTGATTATGTAAATGAAGTATATTATATAAATTCTGTTTTCGCGAGTTTGTGAGTTGGAACGTTGGAGTTGGCAAGTAGGAGTTAGCAAAGAGTCTGCGAGCTAGTTTGATAGTTGAAGATTGAAAGATAGTGGAATTATTAAGGGGTCTTGGAGTTGTCCAGGAAAACGGATTACACCAGTGGATCCCATGACATTGATCAATCCCGATAAAGATCACCTGCAAGATTCTAGTGTAGGATCCGACGCATAAAAAGTACAGGTATCGTGAACTTGATTAATTAGAAGTTAGCTTATTAGTGTGTGACGTAGTTTATATTTGAGCGTATTTAAGCTATCTTAGATTCAGTTGAGGGTCCGTAGTTAGTATCTCTTATGTTATAGAATCTCTCCTCCACGCTCTCCTATTTAATCGCCTATCTTAATTAGATTGATATTGTGTCTGATTGATATTTTGGTAACAATACATTAATTAGATTGAAATCATGTCTGTTGATCATTCAGTTTCTCCCACACATCTAGCCGGGTCTGCGGATAGACAAGTGGTTTCAGATGTAAGCAGGAACCGACAGGTATTACACGTTTTCTCTAGGAATAAATAAATTACCTTCAAATTTTCAAATGGAATGTATAGAACTGAAAAAGTGACATTCAACTGAAAGAAAAATTCGGGAATGTTTCTATACTGGAGTTAAAAAAGATTACCTACACCGCGCGATAAATATCCTCATTTTCCCACTCTACTTTATTAATACCTTTAGCTTTTGGCAGTACTTATATTTGTGAACAGTTATTTTCCAAGAATGAAGCATACAAAAAACAAAAATTGGACAAAGATCACTGACAAACATCTTGAAAATGCATTAAGAATGCAACTTGAATGCAACTTCGTCTATTGAACAAGATATCGATTTGCTTTTGTGTGTGTGTGTGTTCAACAAAAACGCAAATTCATTCATCTCATTAACTTGATTTTTTTCCATCTTTATGAAATCCAAACTAAATGAAACGAAACTCTTACAAGTTTAAAATAAATGTGTACCTATTCATGTCTAATTCAAATTTTAAAAAATTATAATAAACATAAGTTAATTTATTTTAATAAAACTACATAGAAATTTTTTTTATTTCAATTCGTTAAAAAAAAATATTGTATGTGCGGCCCAGAAAAAAAAACTATTTTTGCAATGCGGCTCACAAGCGGTCATAGTTTAGACACCCATGCACTGAACCGTCTGGGTGGTTAAGAAAGTTCTATTTTTGATAAGTACTTTTAAAGAGATATTTATAATGGAACATAATTCCTTCAAATACGCAATTTAAATAAAACTGTAAATGTAAGAAAAGGGAGGGGAGGGAATAAACGATTAATCTCTTTCTCTCGATCATTAAATATTTTACTGATCATTGACAATCAGCTCATCTGGTCCATATTGCTTAAAATCAAAATACAGGGTATTGTCGAATTCGATCGTCAGATTCTTAGGGGTGATAGTAGGCAGCATGGGAAGGGCAATGCAACCACGCAAACCACGTTTAGTCGACGAAAATCGCGATTATAGTAGCCGTTGGAAGGACGATGAGCCAAACGAGGGGAGTGGCCAAACGAATGTGGAGAAAAACTCAAATGCTCATTGGCGCAAAATACTTTGTCTCCCGGAGTTACTACAGGAAGTACCGGTCTTTGCTCACCAGAGCGTGTGGCTCATTTACAATGGTGCACCAGCCCATTTTTCAATTCCAGTGCATAACAACCTCCTTTCTGCAAATCCTGGGAGGTGGATTGGCCGTGGTGGATTGTGGTCTTGCCTCCATGCTCCCCGGACCTCGATCCCTTGGATTTTTTTCTTCTAGGGTCATTTGAAATCACTTGTGTATGAGACGCCGGTGTCTAAGGTAGAGGATTTCACGACAGACATCGCATTTGTTTGAAAGCGTCTGACAATACTCCTTCTGTCGGTGTCGACTGTACTATAACCTACGTGGCCGCAACTTCGAACAATTCCTGTGACAATCCCTTGTTGCATTTCTGACGTTGCATTGTTAGTATTGTAACTATGCTTTACGTCTAATAAATGCATTTTTGACCTATTATTGCTCCTTTTCATTCCACTCGATATTAAACACTTCATAACTGTTTTTGCGAATTACTCCGAGTAAGTGTGGTTTGCGACCCCATGTTATGTGTTGATTTGTCGTCTCTATACTGCCTACTATCACCTCTCTGAATTTTTCGGTCGAATTCAGCATCACCCTGTAAATAAAAGTTTCTCAAATATGTATAACTCCCGTGTAAAATGTAAAATTCTGGTATATAGTAGTTAATGAGCTAGTAATAATTTACAATGCAGGAATCTGGATGGCTCATTCACCTCAGCCAAAATTAAATGCTCCATTCGGAGTATTTCTGCTCAAAATCACAAAGACCTTAAAACCTCTCTACTCAATGTTTTACAAGTAACTGCTGATATTCCACCAATGCAATTAACGATAAATATATATCTTACGCATCAGATTTGGAAATATAGGAATTTTTTCTATTCAAATATTATTACCATGTCTTTGATTAATATAGTTATATTCTTTACATAGAACTAATCTCGCCGATAGAATCATTTATCTCAAAATTTTCCGTAGGGCCTTCCGAATGGGAGTTACACACAGAATGAATTTTGAAATTGAATTCACCGTTTGCATCTTCTTAAGAAAAAGATCCCTGAATTATACTGATTTTCAAATTTAACCACCTTAATACTGTCTCACAGGTGGAGATATCTGCTACTTCAGTTTTCTCCATTTTATAGGCGGTGCATAACAATATGAAAATCTGTCTTCTATCTTTTCCTTTCGAATATTTGTAACACTTAAATTCAACTGAAGATAATTTTTTAAACTTACACTGGATTAAAGTCTTTAATAATGACACTGCTGATTTTTATGGAATATTAAGCATTTTTCATGAACAAGAGCTATATGTTCCGGACCCTTGCTATTCCATTATCCGCGTCTTTTAAAAAAAAGAGGTTATTGGTTTCTCTCTAACATCATTTTGTGAGCAAAAGCTGCTTAAACCTAAGCCAAATGTTAATCCATGCTCAAGATTCATTACACTGTCCTTAACTAACCATGGTCCATTTGTCTCATATTTACTTAGATTCGAACTGATAACTGGTTGTGTTTCTCTTTGCGGTTCCCTTGTGATGCTGAGATCCCTGCATTTTTCCTTGTACATTCACTAAGAACTATCATTTCGTTAAACATATGTTTTGTGAAAAAATTTGATATAGAAGTCTCGTAATAAATTAGTTATTTACATTAAAATAGCTAAAAATTTTATATTTAATCCCATGTAATTTTCTTAATTTTCTTTCTTTTCCCCCGTGTATCTGTTCCAAATGACGTAGTTGCATATCTAACTTCAAATTCTTAATTTCAGATGCAATGGATGATATTCAAATTGCTGGAACATGCTGAATAACGTATTCTTTGCATGCATGTGCTTTAATGCATACATTCTTTTGTCGTGATATACTTTTTACTGTGCACATTTTTCAAAAATATACATTACGTTTGTATATCTAAAAAATGTTTGTATGAGCTTATAGTATATGTGTGTGCATGTAAAAACTGATGTGCTTATATGTTTGTTTAGTTTCTTGGTTCAATAAAATTAAAAGTATCCTGATTCAAGTTGACCTTCTCTGCATGCTGAGGAGCTGGTCTTCCCAGATAACCGGCTTAAGAGATCTAAGCCTTTGTTATTGGTGAGCTAGACTCATAGAGTAATAAATAATCAATACTGAAACAGTAATATACACACTTAAATTTATAGAACTATAAACTTAAATTAAATGCAAAGAAATGACAATCTAATGTCATATCAAAAAGACAAATTGATACTTATAAAATTGTTTTACAAATATTGCTTTTAATAGAAATCTTAGTAAAATTTTCTCTATAAATATATTTATAAATCTAATGCAAAAATAGGCCATGGTATCCTTTACATAGTTTCAAGTCTCTCTCTCTCTCTCTGTCATTTTAGTACATAGTTTTTGCTCATATCCTAACTTTTTTCTCTTCATTTTTATAAATACAAAATTAATTATAATTCCATTTTTTAGTTAGCATTCTATTTTATGCTTGAGATATAATCCTCCTCTGAAACATTAGTAATTACAACATTCTGGTACACTATTATGTAGATTTTTTCTAGTTTCGGTTTTTCTTTAATTTCAGTATATTCTTTTTAATATTCTCAATTATTTTGAATGTGTTATCATTCATAAATTATACACAGAGAAAGAGGAGCATGGGATGGGGAGATTGTATCCCTGACGCTTGCTTAGCCTCCCACTTTAGTTATACAGAACATAAGTTGGCACCTTCACCGTATGGACACGGCTATGTAAGGGTGCTGAAAACAATGATTCCTTCAAAGGAATCATCAGTAAAGGCTGTAAAAAGATTCAAAAATCGCGAATACCAAACAAAACCAGAGGATTGTGTGATAGGCCTTAACTACCCCAATTGCTTCAATCAATGCTTGTTATCCAGCATGTTACAATATTTTTCATACCATCCATGGCATACACCATCATTTTACGGCTTTGGTATGTGGCAGGACTACACTCACAGCGCATTTTAGAAACATCTGTTCATATGACCATTGGAACTGCGTGTAGAAGGGTCCCAATCAGCCTTTGTTTTAAGGAGGGATTCAGTCATTACCCTTAATGTGATGGTACGGATTGGTATCTCTTATGACAGCAAGTTACAAGTTGTCATCCTTTGAACAACTTTATAAGTTGAAAATATGTAGATAATATCCCGCGCCCAACTGCCCTACCTTTCATGGCTTGTCATTCTGAAGCCCTTTTACAACGAGATAAAATTCCTCATATAAACTGCATACAATGGAAGCACATCTTCCCTAAAACCGTTGTTAGAAGACATCGCCGGGCTTTCAGAGCCGAACTTACGGATTACTGTTGTAACGATGCATATAGTTGACGGGTAACGTTTCACGTCGCAGAACTGGCAATGCTGCCCTCTTCAAAAAATATGGGGTCAAAAAGAATGTTACAATGAAACACCATCATATATTACGTTGGAAAAATGTAACGGAATTTTCAGAAGTTCACAGGGCTTTCTTCAATTCAAATATGAAAATTGCGCATGATAATCCCACTATCCGAATGGAAGTGGGATTTATCTGTTCTCTATAATGTTTCATGGCCATTCAACTAAGAGCCCACATCACATTATAAACTGTGTGAAAGGGTAAAAGAAGGGAAAGAAGATATATTTACTCTTATTATGCTTACATTACACAATAGAATCCGGTTGAAAATTCATTTGCAGTGATAAATTACGAATCAGATTTATCAAAGTAATTATTCAAATAATCATCATATGTGTATGTATACACTCTCGCTCTCTCTCATGTGTGTATGTGTGCAAGAGAGAGAGATTGATTAATTGATTGATTGATTGTTTGATTTCATGGCACAAGAGCCAAATTAGCTTAGCCTAACTTTGGCTCGTGTGCCCGTAAAATCAAACAATCAATCAACCAATCTCTCTCTCTCTCGCACGCACGCACACACACACACATTAAAAATTTAGTGCGAGAAGCTCTCATATTTTTCGATAACATGACTTCAACACCTTATAATTATTGAAATTCAGTTGAATATTTACAAAACTGCATTTTATAATACTGTGCAACAACCACATTTATGCAACTATTACTATTATTTAAATTAAGACAGACTAAATGCTTTGGTTAAGATATGCTTCGGCATAATCATTCGCTTTTTAAATTTATTATTTTCCAAACGTAAATAAACATAATCACATATTTCCTAATTGCATTTTGGTTCTCCAGTAGTTCAGGTGTCACAGCCCCAAAATTCGTAACCGGAAGTATTCAAATAGAACAAAAACTAGAGTCCTGACTTGCCTTAAGATCTTTTGTATTGTTTAATGGAGCTTTTTTAAGATAAATGTAACTGAATATTATAGATTTCATGTGACATGGTGCAAAAATTAGGAGAATAAAGTACAAGCTGGTGTCATTATTTGATTAAAGTTCAGAATTACGAGTGCCATCCCCACAATAAGTTCCAGCATGAAGTTAATTTAAGCCTGAATTCACTTAAGATAAAGTTTGAGGATTCTATATATATATATTTTAGAATTCCATTTCGCATGCAAAGTTTTTGCTTATTGCTGAATTCAACTCTACAAATTCAATTCACACGATTGATAGTTTCAAAAAATTAAAATTTACAATACAATGAAGGATGTTATGCTCGAGAGATTAACTAAATAACGGCCTTTGTTAAAAAGACGAGTCTTTTCCTTATTTGAAATTGCGAAACGATGATATACGGAAGTTAACATTACAGAGAAAGTTCCCACCTTGAAGGAAATTCTTTCGTGATTCGAAATTTTTTTTCGCATGGATTAATTTATGCATTTTCAAAAGAACCAAACAACAAACGAATAGTAATAATCATTTCAATTGTTCACGTTTTTGTCTTCCTATAATCTGCCGATTAACGGACTACAAGTTTTGTAATAATAGGTTATGTTTGAGTTTCGCAAAGTTGTGCCTTATTATGATATATATCTTTGCTTATTAATAATTTAATATTCAATTTAAATTTCTTTCCGTTCTTAAGACTCTTATTTACGTATTTAAAACGTCTCTTACTTCCTCTTTGTCTTAATTTCAACAATGATGTTTTGCCAGTTCAAAGTGTTTTAATCACTTCTTAGCGAGTTCACTTAATCGCCATAAGCCATCGTGATAGTCCTGAGACTGTTGTTAATTAACAATAAATAAATTAATGAATTCTAGAATTCTTTTTCCTGCTACATAAACAGTTTTGAAAAAAAAATTAAATGTTTCCTCGTTCAATATAATTGCATCGATGAAAAGATAGTACAAAATTTAGAGAAACATGATGAAACTCTAATACAGTCTCGAAAACTCGGCTTAAGGTGTACACCTTAAGCCGAGTTTTGAAGGAGTACTGAAGGAGTGGAGAGTTTGTGACAATGCCAGGTTATCGAGAATTGTATTAAAAAAGGTATGAGTGTTTCCTCAGAAGATTTTGTACTGCACTTGTACGTATAGTTTGCTTTAGAATACAACAGAAAATAAACTGCCCAAATTCCGTTAAAGCCACCCATCCGGTATAGTGGTTAGTGACGCTGACTGCGGTGCCGTAGGGCCTGTGTTTGAATCACAGAGAAGGCATGGATGTTTGTGTTGTAATCCTTCCTTCTTTCCTTTGTGTTGTAAGCCCCTGTGTGATACATTGTGTAGTGCACGGGGTTTATGCACGGGGTTTATAAATGTTCTGAATAAAAAAAGCACCGTTAAACAAAGGAAAGAGCGTACTTTATGAAGGCATAGAACATTTACTACATGAAAATGAAACTTACTGAATATATATACATAGTGTATAGTAATTTACCTGATCAGACACTATTTCCGGTTTATCCATAAGCCACTTGGAGCGGGTGCCCAGGGGACCAGATAAACTGGATTTAACCAGATTTGCTGGTTATAAATTTTGATCCGTCAGTGCCAAAGAGAGACCTGTAGATCTTCTGCAACAAGGGCCCGAAATGAGCTTAAATCGGCGCTATCAATACATCTTGTAAAAAAATTTCTTATTTTCATATGCTTATAATTTTTAAAATTTTGATTATATTTTAAACACATTTTACTCTTTTCGGAAGCCTTATTCCTTTATAAATAATGTGTTAAAGATTCGAATTATTTAATTTTAATTTAAAAAAGTTATATGTATTTGAATATCGTTTATATTTTCAGCCCTCCAGGAAAAGTTAACACCCCTGAGACCCCTTTATATAGGACTAAGATAGTCATAATATTTATTCCATGGCAGCGATGTCAACGTCCTCTAGGTCCAGGTATGCTTTCCTGTCCGAGCGCCATGAAAAGTTGGTTTTTCGAGGAATAATGCTGCATCTTAAATTCAACTGAGCTTCAAAATATATTCTTGGTCCATGAAATTGGGACAATGAGATACTAGGTTCAAGCGTTGTCTGTTTATTTGAATAAAGATACTAAATTATGACGTCTGTCATCAATGGAGGTCCTATTTCTAGGCGACATTATTTTTATCCAGTTTCTTTTTGTGTAAAACACGAAAAATAATAGTATACTAATCTATTACTTTAATAATTAAATTGTGTCATACAAAGTGTACAGTTTTATCAAAGTGAAATCACGTTATAAAACGTGAGGGTAGAAAATATTTTCTAGAACGATACGAATCTATTAATGATAAAAATAATCAAGTATTTAAGAATATTTGAGAATGGTTTTGGAAACTTAACTCTTTCTATTTAGGGCAAAAATAAATGAATTTTTCTCAAATAATAGCATTTATTATCCTGTCTTCAATCTCTGCTGTGGAAAATACGTTGCGCGTGATGATGGAAATCCCATTTGTATGTAATAGACCATGAATATAAAACTTATTTTTGTTTCTTCAACATTGCTAAGGCTATTCTAATCCAGTGGCCATAATCGCGAATTTTGGAATTTTGAATAAGATTCTTGAAGAATCATATAGGATTAGTTACATTAAATGGATCTGAACCCCTAAGTTCAAATTCTATGTGGTTTGCTAATTACGAAAGAGAATAACAGTTAAAATGTCAGTGTCATGGTTCAAGATAATGAGTCCCTTGTCTATAGCTCTAAGCTCTCACGCATATCCAGTGCGACGATATTTGAAACCAAATGAAAAATCTGTGGTATTATTGTTCAAAATGTAACTTTTTCTGATAGTTGTTTTTAACTATATAATTTATATAAAGTCTGATATAATTTTTTAAAATTATATCTTATTTTTGTTCTATTACGAAAAAATATATTTGTAATTGTGAAAACGTTTTTTTTTAAAACTTTTCTTCCATTAAATTTTTTTTTCATACAAAATATGCAAATGCCTTTAATCATTGAACTTATAAATAAAAATTCTTTAAATGTAAAATAAATCAATTATAAATAAAAATATAAATAAAACATATAAATAAAGATTCGTTAAATCAAATTTTATTTTCATTATTTGCATTTAAAATAATGAAAATAAAATTTGATTGTGTTACTGAAAGTAGACTACTCAAAATGGCGTCACTACAAACTTAATATTGTCTCGGAATTACAATAAATATAGTGCTATATTGTTCATATATATGCTCTGGTTAATCAACAAAAATCTACCGGTTTTTTAAATGTTTCTATTTTTTTGGAAATTAGTAGTAAAAGCTTATAATTAATCTGACACATTGTATAGTTATATCATTAAATAAATGTTCAAATGTCGAGTTATTTTAATTTCTCTGCGACAGAGAAAAACTAAATTTATTTTCGCAAACGATAAATCTCTGATTTATTTTCAAAACGCCATAAAATTGAGACTTCTAATTGTTAATGAATTATTCATGATTTTTTCCTTCAGTTATTTTTATAAATTTTACCAATGTATTTCCTATGAAAACAAGCATTCAGAGTTATTTTATTGCATTTTTGTTTTCACAAGGAGATAAAGAATTTCTTCGAAAAAAAATACTAATTTTTTAATTATTTTTTCATTGAAGTATAATTATTTTTGTTTGTTCTCGGAAATTATGTTTTTCTAAAAACTTGAATGAGTTTATTTGTAATTAATTTTTTTAAACCAGGCTAATTTTAAATAAATGATGAAGAATCAAAGGCGAAAAAATTTCTCTTTGTTCTTAGTTTTAAAAGTAACTTCAAAACGCGAGCTCTGTGGCGGAAACAATAACCACAAAGGTTACATGCACAAGTTAGATTTTATCATACACATGAACCGAAATTATTCAAAACACAATAGAATATTCAAAGTTGAATTATATAAAATACACCAATAAAATGAAAAAAAATTTCGTAAAAATGATAAAAATCAAATAGAGACATTCCTATATGATTCAATAGAAAGTACAATGAATGGAGTCTGAAGTAAAAGTAAAAAGATAAATAAAGTAGTAGAAATTAAGAATGACAAAAAAGAGAAAAAATAAATTTTAAAAGAGAAAATTTTTTAAATATTTTTTTGTACAACTCGATTGTAATGATATCACCAACAAGAAAATAGTTATACTATGGCGAAACCAAACAAGAAATTATTTCTCTATATTACCAATAAACTAAATACAATTTAAAGCAAACAGGAAAATCCTAATTAGCAATAATTTGTCCAAAAACATTTCAATACAAAATTTTATTTTTAATGAGAGAGTTACATTAAAACTATGCAAATTAAAAAAATTTTATATTGTTTTCAAAAGAAATGTATATTTCCATTTACCACTTGTATATATATATTTTGCAGTTCAAAATTTTCAAATAAAACTTGCTTTTCTTAACAAAAGATATATAAAGACATCTAGTAATTCAAGCTATTGTTGAAATTACATTAGTTGTAGCTGAAGGTGTGTGTGAGTGAATATTAAAAAAAAACACGTTGCACTATTCACCTACTCGAGGGCTTTTGGCGATGAACCTCGTAATTTTGAACCGTGGTCAAAGGACGACGACGGCACCCCTGAGCTGGCATTCCCTTTCTCCTAACTTTTACATCACACCAACGAGAGGATGTTAGATCCTCGACATATTTAACGTGCGTCGGCTGCATCTGCACGGCGGGTCTTCAGCAGTACTAGGCTCGAACTCGTCGCACTCCAGCCTCAAGTTCGTTATCTTGACCACTAGTACCAGCCTCAAGTACGCAGTTTAATAACTTGATTCAATAAGAACTGTATGACAATAATGCTTACCAAGTTAATGATCACATTATTGATATTACTTTTAATCTGTAGTCCATTACGGATCGCGACGACTACCGCTAAGAAGTGTATATAATTTTTTCAAATTAAAGGCTGTAAGTCTTTCGATATCAAGTTTAAGAAACTGTATTGTTGACAAAAATTTAAATGGCTTTAACCGAGGTTAATTTATGTTATCACGGCATTTTTGAGATATTAACGTCATTTTAATGCTGTATGTGCTAAGAGAAGGATTTTCCTAATTTAAATTAAAATATATCTCTGTTTCACTTAACAATTAATTCTAATTAATAATATTTATTAATATTATTTTATCATTATTTCAAGTTATTTAGTTACAGGAATATTCTTGTATATGTGGTTATTATGATGTTTCTACATGATAGAAAAAATAGGTATCATTTTTTGAATAAATGCATTGACTGCGGTAACCTAAGGGTCAGGACTTACGGCTGGAGTCAGTGGCGTAACGGAGAATATTAGGACCCCCTGCAAAGTCAGGTTTTGAGACTTCTAGAACCTTGCCACTCTATGTTGGGGTGTGGGGGGTGTACGTTACGCCACTGGCTGGCGTATCATTAGTGCGAGCCCCAGCGCCACTGAAGACTCGCCATGTAGAGGAACAGATGCACGTTAAATCTGTAGTGGCTCAAAGTCCTCATGTTGGCATTGTGTGGAAGTTAGGGGAGTGGGATGCCAGTTCAGGTGTTTTCGTCCCTTGACTGGGTTTAAAAATAATGAGGTCCGTTGCCAATAGTCATCATGTTGTTTTATAGTATGCAGTCAATAAACACTAATTCTCTTTAATACATTAACCTGGGAGTGGTCACGCGGGGGACTAAGTCACCCCAGACTCAGGAATTCTGGGAAAATTGTTTATATGTTACCAATGACCTTGTAAGTATCCTCCTGTATGACAGTCTTCATGGGTACTAAAATGTTGCGGTCCACCCAGTATCAGTGGCACACACAAAGGGGGGGGAGGAGGTCCACGGGTCCGGACCCTCCTCCACAGCCCATGATTTTTTTTGGTCGATTATTATCCCATGTATATAGTACATAACATTTAATTAAATATTTGTCATGCGGGGCCGTGGGTAGCCTAGTGGTTAGAGCATCGGACACCAGACCGGAGGCCTGGGTTCGATGCCGATGCTACTAAATACCACCGAGTATACACAGAGTACGTGCTCGTTAAATCAGTGGGTCCGAAAGTCTTGTGGGCGGTCGCAGCAGAAACCACGAGTGAAGGGGGCTGGAGAATATTTCCCTCCCCTTCAGCTCCATGCCAAAAATGTGGAGATAGGTGGTGTCGCCATCTTTCGTAAAGAAGTCCAACCTGTCTCACAGGCAATGGCAACTTTCATTCCTTCCTTGCGGGAAGGACACGACAACAACAACAAATATTTGTCATTAATAATTATTTTATTAGTTAACGCTAATTATTAATTAAATAATTTATTTCTTGCTGTTCTTTGTTCCCGACAATCTACAAAATGAAAAAAATATATATTTGGCAGCGTTTTGTTGTAGAATATGAGAATGGTACACATTTGACCCTGGACCACCACGCCCCGCGTACCCTTTGAAAAATTTACGAATACTCCTACTGCCCAGGGTCGTAGATGTGGTGAGTTAAGGACAAAGTCAACAATATTTATTATAACTTAACAAAATAAATATGGAACATATGTACTTACCTACGTAAATAAAATGAAAAACTCACTTTTTTGAAACCACGTTTAAAGCAAAACGCAAAATACAAACATGGTAATAATAGACACAAATATAATAATGTCTGTGTGATGCCTTTATCATTAAGCAATTCAAAATACATTAAAAAATAAAACATTTCTATCTTCAGTTAGTTTTTGTAGTTATAGTCTGTAGAACTTAGTTTGCGTACTGTCAGCCAATCTTGAATATTTCCTTATTCAATTTCTAACGGTTAATCTTCAGGCGGTTACTCCAAATTGTCTTGGCGGTCCACCGGTGGATCGCGATCAACGTAATGCCCACCCCGGCTGTAGTCTATTGTGTTTATAGCCGTAGTAAAGAGTTACGTTAATAAATATCCACTCGAAGCAGATATATTCGGCTCTTATTATTTTTTTTAAACAAGTTATAACTTATTTGATATAAAAAGCTATTCTGTTCTTCGGTTTAAAACAAACTACTATTTTTTCAAATTTGGGAAATAGAAGAAAATAAATATATTATGTATATACAATGCAGCAAAGAGGAAAAACTATCACTAATACTTAAGTATGAGCTTTTAAACAATATTTTGTTTTATCCTATATCAGTATTTTTCTATTGTTTCCTTATTTTGAATCTGAATTTCTACATTAATTCAACTTTTTATGTCATATTTTTGTCATTATAAAGATAAAAAACATGTAGTTCATTATCAAAGTAGTTCTTGTCCACCCTTTGCCTAATCAAGCAATAAGAAAAGTCATTAAAATAATGGTTTATGTTTATGAAACAAAACAAAAACAAAGAACATGTCTTATGACTTTAATAAGGATTCTTATTAAAAAATTTGTATAGCGTAATGACCCTTTGTACAAAAAACAGTTATACTTTTTATTAAAAACATTTAAGCAAAACTTAGACGTCAGCATCTTGCCGGAACGAGTTTCCTAGCTAATTATAAAGTAATGAAATTATTCTACAGTTTTAAATTATGAAATAATTTAATGTAACCAATCATTATAGTCAATTTAAACAGCATTGTTTGGCAATAAAAAACAGAAATATTTATAACTTGAATAAATTAATTTTGAGAGTGTTTGGAGCAGCTAAAATGTTTTGTTTGTTTATACTTGTGAGTAATTCGTGAAGTAAATTCCGGAATAAAAATATTTAAATATGATTTGTAAGTATTATATATATATGCTACTTCATCTATTGTCATATAAAACTGTTGCTAAGTTTCTAATATAGTTTTTGGGATTAACTGTATCAGCTGTAGCTTATGATTAATATCAGCATATTTAAAATAGCTATATATATTTATTTCAACTCTCTCTCTATATAGAAGAAAAGCAATTCAGTCATCACGAGATCTCCTGAATTATTAGACCTACAGACTTGATAACTGATAACAAGTTTCTTTTGTTTAGTAGACATCAGCTAGGAAGTGGTTTTGTCGCCACCTTAGCCCCTTGTAGTCTACTACAAGGGGCTAAGGTGGCGTTATTCATGAAACTTTCCGTTTTTGAGCTACCAAACTTAAAATTTGGCAAATGCATTGGCCTTTTTGGTCTGATATTTTTGTACATTTTTTGCTTAAAATGTACTTTTATGCTTTCTTATAATTCCTATAAGAAAGCACTGGAGATCTGTTAAGAAAGGATTTTGTGGAAATCGACTATTTGGGAGGGTTGCAGGATGTTGAGGGAGCGTAAGATAAAAAAATTCCATGTTTGAACAAACAGATCCACAGAGTTGAAATGTGGTAAGCAAGTTTCTTTTGCTGAATAGCGGAAGAACGGGTTTTCTTGTTCCGCTGTAGGTTCTTAATTCAACTATGAAGATATCATCCACTACCAGAATAATAAAGTCAGTTATCTTTAGTGGCTAAAGATTTATTTGTTTTTAAGAGACACACACAATTAATACAATATTAAAAACTCACTTATACTAAACATTAAACTATTGTTCACACCATTTTTGTTCCTGGTGCTACAGGTCGTAGCCGCCATTCGCTTCCTCCGCCATTCTTGTTCTCTTCCGTCTCTCTCGATTTCGATGGCAGCGCCACCTATATAGTTTTATTTTTAGTCCGGCGAATCTTACAGTGAAAATCGACGCCCATGGAAGGAGAGTGGTTACATGGGCCTTTTAGATGAAAAAGAAATAACACGTCTCATTTTCGAGCTATTAAATCCAAAGATTTGAATTTAAGTAAGCATGTTTTTTTGTTGTTGTTAAGCTGAGAGATCTGCTAAGATTTTGTTCTGTGGAAAACAACTCCAAAATTGGGTAAGGTGGAATAAATGATAATAATGCTTCTGTTTTTGAAATTCAAGTCATGTCCTTTTTTAATTAAGAGACGAGGGTTGTAAAGATGGGATTTTTTAAATACAGTAATTCCTCCACTTACGCGAACCCTGAGTTGCGCGATTTTCAAATCTCGTCGACTCTTCTTTTGTTTAATAAAAAAAATCCAATTAAAACTAATTAAACTGGTGAAATTGGTAATGAGACTAAATCAGTTATTGATCTTGCCAAGCAAATAAATTCAGAAGTTTATAGTGTTTCCGTGCAAGAACTGTTGGATTCCCACAATCAAGAGGTGACAATGGACGGGCTCATAGAAATACATGAGCAAGAGCGACACTTCGAAGAACTTGAGTCTTTATAGACCCAGTTCAATCAGAATTTCGAATGACGTCTGGGAACTCGACAGAAGGCGTAGTTTAACTGAAAATGGGTTACAAATTTTAGAAACTACAGATTACAATGATGAGCGTATTTTTTAACCAAAACAAGGAATAAAAATATTATTAGCATGTAACATGGAAATTTTGCAGGGCGAAAATTCTTTAAGCCTGTAGACTACTCTGTAGATTTTATGAAAGCTTCTATATTAAAATAACTTTGGTTTGTGATTTTTTATTTGCGTTACCTTAGATTTTATTGAATATTTTTTTCTAAAGTGTAATTTTCTTTTGTTTCGGCCCCAACTAATAATAATTTATATGAATTTATATGCGAAATCATGCCCGCTTTCGTGGTTATCTCTCAATCCCACCTTTCGCGTAAGTTCAAGATATTACTGTACAATCGAAAGCTAATGCTATGACTTAGATATCTATAACTCTAAAACAGTTTATATTCATTCAACATCATGATACACCCAACGAAACGGGCGGTAATAGCTAGTAAAAATACAAAATTTTACATGCTTTTGGAGAATATTGTTTTTAAAAAAACACGATACGGGAAACCAACTTAAAAATACCTTTAAATGTGGCTGAACAACGGAATAATAAATGTAACAAATAGAGGAAATAAAAATAACTGAAGCATTTAAGACATGATGAAATTTTCCCACTCTAGTAATAATGAATTAAGTCAAGTACCATGAAGAATTTGATAAAAGATAACTAACTGAAAAAAAAGGAAACTCATTTATTTTTTAAAATTACGAAATACCTGATATTTTTCTGTTGTATGACGAGAATAAATAGGGTGTTCTATTGGTAAAATTCCTTTGATAATAATACAAAGGTAACAATATTATATTTAAAGATAAAAGAAAGAAAGAAAGAAAAGAAACACATTACATTATGAGCCAGATTTAAATTAAAACAGTTGACATCGGAATGTTATTGCAAGAATGATTATAAATGTTTCTACTGTGTTTTTGATATGAATAGGCTCACAGCAATCTGTGTGTGTTGTTGTTTCTTTTCTCACTTGATAGACAGAAACATCTAGATCAGTGATTCCCAAAGTGGTCTATATAGACCCACAATGGTCTATGACGACCTCCAAGGGGTCTACTTCAGCCAAAAATTACTTTGGGGTCCATAGTAAGTGGGGTCGATGTGATACTGGCTCTAATTAAACTAGATCGTAACTTTAATTTTAAAAGAAAATTTATATTCACGTGTAAACCAAATTTTACTAATTTAACAGATTTATTTACTAAACTTAATGAGGTTAATTTGCATTTACAAGGTGACAGCATAAATTTTATTAAAACAAGAACCATTTCAGCTTTTCTTTCCTGATTTAAGCTAAATAAGTATAATACTGAAGATCCCAAATTTCTAAATTTGTCACAGACAATCTATCTGAATGTTTTAATCTGCATTCAAAATTTAAATGACTTTTATTCAGATTTTGAAACCAGTTTGAGAATACTTTGACTCTGGCAATACCACAGCAGGCAATGAATTCATATGGTCATATTGAAAAAAAAATGTCAAATTACAATAGGAACTAATAAGCCTAACGGATATCTTAAAGTTTAGAAACGGATGACAGCAATTTTGGCTGTAAAAAATCAAACCTGTTATTGTCCCGACTTATGGAATATTGCGAGGAAGTTTTTCATTGCCTTTCCTAGAGTGAAGGAGTTTCAGCTAGCTCGGTTGCCAATCTCGAAGAAAAAAAGAAAGAAAAAAAACTGGACTCTTCAAAAAAAGAGGAGTTTAAAATGAAACCAGACAAGATTGATACCAAATGTTGAAAATTTGATATTGTAGTGCTAAAGATTCATCCCTCCCATTAAAATAATTTGTTGTTTAGTTTGTTTATTTAACAGTTTTATTTATTAATTAATTTTAATTTAATTAATTAAGACATATGCTTTTTAAATTTTAAACACTATACTTCATTACAGCTACAAATTTAATTCTTTTAAAGTAAGAGTAGTAGTACCAGCGTTAAAAATAATTTAAGTTCATAAATTTGCAAAAATTCAATATTAATTAAGCAAGGGTCTACCCCAAACCGAAAAACATGGCAAGGGGTCTACGAGACAAAAAAGTTTGGGAACCTCTGATCTAGATCAAGTCCATGAACTTGTGCCTTTTTAAACAATGAAGAACTGTAGCAGGACTTGAGAGCAGCTGGCTACTATGCCAGCCAATACAAGCCATGATGCGGTCAGGAGCGGCTTAGGTCACATTGCAATTGGACAGGGTGGGTTTATGACGGATCTATAAGCGTCCTTCAACTAATCCTCTTGGGAAATCTTTGGGCTATCAACCACAAACTTCCCTTTTGGAAGAAGAAACCGTAATATGCAGATAAGGTTAGTTATA
>BMAO01030589.1:0-91887 GCA_019973975.1 Trichonephila clavata | reverse complement strand
ATGCTTTACTACTCAGACACTCCCCCTTACGTCTACCTGCATATCTGCGCCTGTGCTACCGTACATCACCTCACTTAATCCCTGATTGGTCTTTCTGTCCGCTCTGTCTCTTCGTTCAGCTGATATGCTAATTTTTCGACTTCGTCCTTAATTTTTGCCACACAGTGTATTTATTGAGAATTAGGATCATGAAACCAAATCTGGCTTTATGTATAGACATTGATTCTGTGGGATGTTGTTGCATTATACAGCCAATAACTGGAGCTGTTCCTGCTCATGTTGAACACAGTAATAATAATAACATTATAATTTTTAAGGTTGTCGTAGTCTCTCACTACCCCTATGATTATTAATTCCTCTTTGCACATTATCTAAATTTGGATATGTTGGATTCATAATTATAACTACTTAAATAATAAATCACTACTATTTATATATTCTTTATGATAGAATACACAAATATTAATCAAACTTTAAGAACAACAAATTATAGTGGAGTGAGATCAGAATTCAATTATGAACGACGGAACACTAACTGATACCACGGGGAATAACGCATACAATCAAACTACGCATTAAATCTAATCTATAAAAATCACAGACCTGATATCTCTTTAAGACAGGAATCTTGAATACTTGTAGAATCTATGGAGCGGTTTCAATCCTGGATATCTTCAGTTACGTCTGAACCGAATTAATGAATCTTTTTCAATAATCTTTCTTCCGCTAACAAACTTCACTTAGTTAAAACTAATCTCCTAGAATCACCTTCTTAATCAATCACGTAGTTAACTCCTCTATCAAACACAGTAGTCATCCTCATCTCTTCATTTCATTTCTCCCTTTTATATCTCTTTCGAACTCGCTAAACCCGAAACTATCTTATTGCATAAGTCACATTTTAGCTCTCAGCGGGGATTGGTTAAAATAAATACAATTTAAAAGATTTTGAGAGAAGGTTAGTGAAACGCGTAAGCACCCGTTACAAGGTTCTTGATGTGTTTTTGCTTTGGCAAAATTATTTGGCAGTTTAATACATAAGTTCCTAATTTTGGAATGGTATGAGTACTGATTTAGCATTTCTTTGAAAAACTTTGAAGTAATTTAATATTTTGCTTAAGAATAATTTGGAAAACTGAAAAGTTTCTTGAAATTTAGGATTTTCCTTGTAAACTAATGATATAATTAGTTAATTACCTTGCTTATAAGTAGTAGAAACTTATTTTGATTAGAATGGAACTCTGTTTATTCATGATAAACTTTGGTAACTTGTTGATGTTTAATAATGATTTTAATCTTTAATAATATAATTTGGTGGCAATCTTCTCAATGGTATGGGCCACAAGAAAGTGTCAAAAAATTATTTTTTTTTAAATGTTTAGGGCATTGTGAGGCCTTAAAATAGTATGATTTATACCAATACATTGTGAAGTTTTTAAAAATATGTTATAAAATACTAATATTTAGCAATTTTAGTCTTAGTAATTATCACCTACAAATGTTTGAATTTTTTTTTAGAAATTATTGTCTCCTTGGAAAAAAAATGAATTATATTAAAATATGGGAAAATTTTTAGAAATTGTTTGAAACATGCTAAATTATTTTCGTGAAAATTTTTACATATAAGAGCATACAAAATTTTTGTTAGCTAGTTTATTTTAGTAATTAAAATTATTTAACATGCGTCATTTATCAACATTTAATTTTAATATTACAAGATTATAATACAAGTGAAGCATGTGCAAATTTTATTTTTTTAACAAAGAAATTCATTGCAATTTAAAAAATGCATTTTTCATATTCTATTGAAAGACTATCGGTGACATTACTTCATTATGTACTCATGTGAGGAGTATTTTTTCTAAGATGTATTCCAAAAGAGAATTTTTTTTGTCAGTTTCAATCTTTATTTGCATTAATATGGATACATAAAATAGAAACACTGTTATTGTATACTAATTTTTTAAACAACTGTTCTATAAAAATTCCAAAGACATAGTAAGATCTTTTGAAATATATGATGATTCTGTAATGAAATAACACATTAGCCAGCTTTGATTGTCTGCTTTACTTATTAATTATCATTTACAAAGGTTTGAAATTTCTTTTAGAAATTCCTCTTAAAACTATCTTCAAAGTTTAAAAAAGAAAATACTCTCTTACACTATTAAGTTAAAGACAGGAATCACATGTTAATACATAATTTTTAGAAATAATGATTAACTTTATTGAATTATTCTTTATTATAAATTATTTCTTATGAGTTATTGAATTGCATATAAATTATCCAATAGATGTAAACCAAACGAATATTTCCATACAATTTTAAAAGATAACAATAATTAACATTAAAAACTTTGATATCCAAACAATAATACTAAAATGGATTTTCAAGAACAGCAAAAAGGAAACTTAATATAAATTTTAGAAAATAACAAGTGAAATTCACAGGCTATTTTTTCATAATTACAAGAAGCTTCTATATAAAAGAATACAATTAATATCACAAATTTATTAATAAATACCTTTCCAAACGAATGTATGTATCCATCTGCTCTGAAACATGACACATTTTAGAATGTAAAAATTTTATTGTTAAGTCGATCCTACTCATTAGCAGTATCTCTTCCTATATTCACACTCTACAGCCGAAGTATTAACTAATCATTCTGGCTCGCTAGTCAAAACAATTCTTTGTTTTGGCGAGCCACTCCTTATTAACAGCTGCACGCATTTTTCTCGGAAAAATTCGCTTACAACATAATTTGTGACAGTAATAGATTTCTCCCAATTCCAGAAGCAATTTGTTCAATAGAGAGCTGCAGATTTATTTAGATCATAATGTGGCGGGCACTTATAAAAAATAATTACTAAGCCTATAAGTATACAAAAATTCGAAGCCAAAGGATGGAAGTATAAACTAAACTTAAATCTAATACTATAAACTAAAACTACATATATTTAGTCCCTTGTCTTAAACTAAAATAGTAGAAAATATATTAAAAATATTTAAAGTTCTAAAAAGAATTTAAAGAATATAAAATAATAATGTTTACAAATTTGAAAGTTAGCGCGCAATCACAAGTGTCATACCATTAGCTGTTATTTGTTTACATGATAGCACGTTGTTAATCACGTGATGATGGCCACGATTGCAGCGCCCTCTAGTGATGAATCGACCCCATTTCACCAACGCAAAAGATGTCGCCAATTCAAAAAATATCGCCTAATGCTGTTATTGGTTATTACTGTTGTGTTAGAACATACAAAATTTTCATTATCGGCTGTATATCGCGGCATTTGGTAACGTCTTTTGACTTGATGAAATTGGTTGATGGTATAATACATAATTACTAAAAATTGCCTTGTTAATTAAAACTAACTGATAAAAATCAAACTAAAAGTCGAAATTATTCAAAAAAGATAAATTTTGATATCAAATATTTAATTTTGCATTTTAAGACAACTGTATCAAATAAAAATTGTTAGAGCTCAGCTTTAGGTTAGGATGAGAATCTAAGTTTAGGATGAGAAATATATTTAAATAATAATAAAATACATTTTAAACTAAAATTTTTATCTTTATCAATTTTCTTCAAGGAGATATGGAAGGTATACAAGTTTTAAGCTGTCACTGAAAAAATTACCCATTTATTTAAATAATTTATTATAGGTATATTTATATAAATTATGTGATTATTACTTATATAAATTATTATTATTTATATAAATTATATGTGTTATAATTTTACTATTTTTCTAAATAAAAGTTCCACAACGTGTTTCCTCCATCATTCAGAAATGTTTTTCTCTTTTAAATATATATATTAGAAATACATTAAGATGGGGAATAAAGGAATGTTTTTGTATGACACTGTTCATCATTGCAAGTATTGAAACAAGAACGAATATCCCCGATTACGTAAGAAACAGTTGTTACAAACTACATGCAACAAATTCGAAATGTTGCATCAACTTTATAACTTTATTTAAATTTCTTAGTATTTTCTAATTTCCTAACATTAAAAGAGTTCAAAGGTGAACTATATATAATCATTTGCATAAATATGCGAAGAAAATTATTTCAGGTAATTTCTGGTCGTTTCTCAGCTTATCCTATCTCCGATAGCGAAGATAAATCGGCAAATTAGTCAAGCATTTCGTTTCAAGAATTTATAAAGATAAAATGACATATAAACCAATCTCCTCTGTTAGATATGACAGAACTTGCGAATAAATAAAGTAATAACATTTGTAAATACAAAAATTAGATTACAATCTTAAGGAATTGTAAGATATCAGTCAAAAAGATTTTTAATGCATTTAATTAGAACTTACTAATCAAACTTGTATTTAATTTAAATGTAATGTTGTTTGTGAAAATTGAGTATAAATTATCAAAAATAGAGGACATGAACAAGAAAAAATCTAAATTTTTTGCTGACGTTTTGAATAAAATAACAATTTTAAAAGAAATGTCAATGGTTTTATTATACTCTTTTGTATTTAAATCTCACAAAATCTTTGCTGCTACTTATCTTTTAATTGAACACATGTTGCTATTTTCTGAGAGAATCAAATTATATATATATATATATATATTATACATATATTTCAAACATTAAGTATACTTTTATTTATAAATTTAAACATAACTGTAACGAAAAATTTGTTGACTTTTTTAAATACCATATGAATAAAAAAATTACAAGCCCTTTGCCAACCAAAAGATAAAACTCGTGTAACTATTTTAATACACATCTGTATAAATGCAAACAGATAATCAATTCGTTTAAAATTAAATGTAAGTTATTGTTTATGGAAATATTTAATATAAAATATAATAATTTAATATAAAATATTTTATATTAAAATATTTGTATATTACAATCTTAAAGTAAAACTCAGTGATTTTTTGAACCTCTTCTTGTTTTTACAATGGAGCGTTGTACTACATTTTGTTCGAATGTTATTAAAAAAGTATTACTTATTAAAAAATATTTCATATGTGCTGTAAAGAAAGAGAGAGACGGTAAATATATAAAGAAATAGAATAGTGGCTGGACTAAAAATAGTTTAGTGCTTTTCTATGCGTACAAAAATGATACATGTTTAACGCTAATTTATTATTGTTTTGAAGAAAAAAGGAATTAAAATATTTTGAACAAAAAAAAAAAAAGCATTTAAAATTCTCAGCATAGAAATGTATTTTATGTCTTACAGATATTTTGTTGCGCATTCCATTGTATTTACTACTTTTTTTATTTGTTAGAAATCTTTTTTTTTCGAATGATCTTTTATAAAAAAAGAAAAAAAAGCATGATTTTTTTTTAACAATTCTGATAAAGTAGATACTTTTAATCCGATCTCAATTACTTATAAACATTGTTCTTATTTTCTTATCAGAATCATTCGTGCATTTAATTTGAGCAAACGATTGCATCCACTTTATAAACGAATTTTTCCAGGATCAGCTCTGGTAACAATATAGTAGTACCAAACGATAAGAAAAAAATAAATGTGAATAATGGAAGAACGCTTATCACTAAACAACTAGTACTTAAAAAAATCTCATTTACCATGGCGTTGCTCTGGAGATGGCACTATTTTTAAAAAAAGAATATCGTAATCCACTTCACAGGGGATAAAAGAATTGCTCGATATCTCATCTTTTGTCTCCAATAATCTCATTTTGAGGGGCCGTAAAAATATTGTAGGCACAGAAATGGAATTTTTTTTTATACTGAACGGAGGCTCTTGAGAAACCCTTGCCCTGTAAAAATTTTCTTTCTTTTTTTATTGGAAGAGGTTTTCCTCGAAAACCCGTGTAAAATACCAAGGGACAAAATAAAGATTTGCTTGGTAAAAAGGAGGGCGAATTCTATGTTATTTAAAAATTGTGTAAAAAGAATAAAGTACTTTATTTAGTTAAAAGAAAGGTGTAAAAGAAATGACAAAGCCAACTTTGTTATGATTTTGGATATACGTAATTGTACATACATATTTCAAATTTTATATTTTAATATAACACATTTATATGTTTAAGGTATCCGACTGGTTGCGACAACTTTTTTTTTAAAAAAAAGGGGCTATGGGGATTTTTTTGTAATTTTTCGATTTGTTTAGTGCATTTTAAGAAAAATGTGCTAAGAAGAGAAAAAGAAATTATTATTACTAAAATGGGAAAAAATAGGTAAAAATTGACAAAAAATAGCATAAACGCGGCCCATTCTGCACCAAAGGTTTATGAACAAATTTTCAATTTTTTTCACTCTAAAGTGTTGCTATATTATTCAATTTTGAAATGACCTTCAGGATAAGAGATATTTTCTTTTTTACAAAAACTAGAGCATTTTATCTCGGTTACTATATGAAAATGCTTAAAAAGACAGTGATTATATTCACATAAGGGACTATAAATTTTGTAATAAAACAGTGATTGATAAATATGAAGGTTAAAACAGTTCTACTATTATACAGAACTTACAGAAAAAATTTCACACAGTTAATTATGTTCAAAACTTTTTTAGCAATCGCTGACCCCGTTTGATTATTTTCAAAAAATTACATTTCGAATAAAACGCGTTTTAAAGTATGACATCTTGCTTAAAGTAATGGCATCTGCTTTTACTAAAACGCTTGTATGTAGTTTTTGTTCTAGTAAACGGAAAATGATAAATTTGGTATTTTTTATAAAGCTAATTAGATGGACTATAAAATAAAATCATAAAAAAAATTTGTCAATTTTTGGCAAAATTCACAATTTTAGGGTTATCGGATACCTTAATGATAATACCCAATTCATTCACGTTTCAATAAATAACTTAAATAAAAGTAGGAACGAAAGACAGAGATTTGTTAATTCAAATTGATAAACCAAAGCACACTTCAACTTAATAAAAAATGAATTTTATTAATTTTTCATTTGTGCATATGTTATTGTAGCGATTCTTTTGTGTGTTCCACGTGAGCTTCCGGTAGTTCATAAAAGCTCTTGGGGTGTTCAAAAGAAAAAATATATTTCGTGAGTCCATAAAAAGAATTAAGGAGTTGATGGCAAGATATTATTACTAAAATAGTTCAATAATAACGTAATATAATGTCAATGTCATAGAAAAACCCAGAAATCTGCATTTAAAAGATGCTGTTATTTTCTGGAATCTTCTTTTTTTAGTTAACAGGAAAACTAATTATTTCAATAGAAAATTCTGGAAAGTATACTAAAATTTATGCCATTGTTTTCCCACAATCATATCTTACGGAATGCGGCTTTAGCCGTACATAATGTGATACATAATAAAACATTGTAATCAACTTAACTTAGTATAAAAAGATGACTCTTTCAAAACTTGAGTCAAATATTAATACGCCTGTATACAAGAATCAACTACAGGAATCTCAGTAATAAAGGTGCATTTAATATCCCAGTTGTTGACAATTTCACTTATTTTAGTTCAGAAATTAACAATAGAACTGTTTGTACTACTGAAACCCAAACGAGAATTACTACGGCTAATAGATATCTTAATGGAATACGAAATATATGAAATCGAATTTAATGAAAAGAAAAACAAAGGTTCTATTGTATAAAAGTCTTTTAAGATCAGTATTAACTTATGCATGTAACACCTGGCCCATGTCTCGAACACATAAGTATCTACGAAATTAGGATTTTAAGATTTATTTTTGAAGGAATCCAGGAAAATGGAACGTGACGAAGAAGATCAAATTTCGAACTCTATCAATTATATAAAGAATCTGGCATTGTTAACTTCATCAAAATACAAAGAATTAAATGGGCAGGTCACGTTGTCAGAATGGACGAAGACCACACCACTAAAAAAGTCTTCAATGCCCAACCAATTGACACACGAAGAAAAGGCAGGCCAAATCTTAAATGGATTGAAGGCCTAGAAAAAGATATAGTATTGAGAACTAAGCAATGAAGAACACTAGCAAGAAGAAAGCTAGCCTGGAAAAGGCTATTTGGAAGGTCAAGGCCCACTCTGGGCTGTCGAGCCACTGAACAAGGAAGGAACTTAAAAATACGTTTTTCATTTTAGAATATTACGTATACATATACGGGAACACAAGCTTAACGGTAGGACTCAACAGATCCAGAAGCAAAAAGAGGTTTACAACCCTTGCTTTAACATAATAATCAGCTATTTCTATGAATCAATATAGTGGAATTTCGGTAGTTACATAAGAATAATTAAATATATTAGAAGAATATTAATTGAATGAGAGACGTATTCTGGAATATTCTGAATTGCGACAACTGAAGTTTTTACCAAGGTGATTAGATCTAACAATATAATTATAAAATATCTAATCAAATTAAACATTATATTAAAGCTATTTTTTAAAGTTTGGCGAATTTTACTTTTTTAGAAAGAGAAAAGGAAAAAGGATAATTTCTACTATATATTCTCTTAAAATCATTAAAAGAAAAAAAAGGCTTAGCATGTGTTTTTTTCATGATTTTCATATGGTCAGCTGTACATCAAAAATATATGTATACAAATCTATATACTTACAAATTTGCTTAAAGTGTTTAGTGCATTTATTGCAACAAACAAATATTGAGTTACAATATATCAATATTCAAGTTTAATTAAATGTACCATAAAATCCCACGAGTCTACTCTTTTTTTCGTAACTGGAAAATTTCTTAAATTTTTAAATTTAAGAGATTTTTTATACTGCTCTGAATTACAACATTTAAGAGACATGGTACGATTTATACAAAAATCTTTGATTTAATAGGTTTCACAATTGTTTTTGCTTTTAACCAATATATATGGAATACGTAAAATAGATTTTTTTTGTCAAATGCTACAAAATACCAATCATTTATTTTCTGAAGGAAAAATTTTAAAATTTATGAAGAGATTTTATAAAGTTCTATTTTTTCTACAATAATTGGGTACACACAAGAAATTCGATTCACAAATACTTCAAGCTATGTATAACGAAAGTTGATATGGGTTTATTGCTTGCATGATTGATATAGTTAAAATACTTTTCTTTCTGGATTCTTATTGAAAAGTCTGTAAAAAATGTGTAAATTCTAAATTCAACTGTTTGTTTTTTAAAAAAATATGAATTACTTTGATTGAAAAACGCATATCATTTTTTGATACATTTATGTTAGTAATACTTAAAAAAATTTCAAAGCATTAGACACAATAGGAAAAAAACTTATCATTTTAAATGAAGATAAATGAGAAAATTTTTTCTTTTAGAGATAAATTTATTTGAATTTTTATTTGCCACTGGGCTAGGAATAAAAACGAACATAAAAGTTATAACAACTCTGAATTTTTTTCACTTTGCGAGATTATAGAAAATTATATAAATAATAACTTGGACAAAAAAAGTTTTATTTGCATATTTTTGATTGATTTTTGACAAGTGAATCGTACTGTGTCTTCGTATAAGCAAATTTATTTTTGAAAAATCTTAAAGTAAAATCTCGAAAATACACACTTTCCAGCGTAACAAGAAGTTTTAATTTTAATATGAAGCAATATTTATATTCAAGTTAGCTAAATTAAGGGCGAAATATGAGGACGTGTATTTGCGTATTAGTTTCAGATAAAGACAAATGAAACTTAAAAAAGAGACACATGATTTTTATATAAGAAAGTATATTCCTAAAGTGTCTCATAGTAACAAAAATAACCGGTAAAATAAGTAAATAAATACTAAACAAATTTATTGAATTGAATAAGCATAGAGTAAAATGAAAAGCACATGCATATTAAAAATGTGGATTATTATATATAAATAAATGTAGAGTATCATACACACGAAAAAAACGAGAAAGTCTTCGAAAGTATGTTCTTTTTGAGCAAAAATTTACATAAGACCAAGTTTTATTTTCGGAAAAATTTTTTGTCATATAAATGTAAGTAGTAATGTAATAATTTTTTCCCCACGTACTTTCTTTCCTTATTACCTGGTTTGATTAACTCTCATATAATTATAAAACACACAGAAGCAAAAATACTTCTTTTTCAAGAACCAGTTTAACCAGATTGCCTTTTTTAAATATATTTTCAACACTTTTCATTTGCTAATACACACGCACTCGATGACGCGGTTCTTTTGATAACAAATGAGGAAATAATTCGGTTTCTTTTTGAGCGGTTCAGATCAATCATACAGAAACGTTCTTTTATCGAAGAGTCGTTTTAGAGGACAGTGGACGGGCGAGAAATTATCTAAGTTTGTATTAATAGAATTAAAGAAGAGGCATGGGATATGATCTTTTTTGAAGTATGTACACGTGGGGTCTCTTTTCAGAAACATTTTTTTTTAAAAAAAATGTTAATAAATCATCAAATTTATATTACTCTGATGTTAAAAAGCATGATACAAATTGTTAATATATTTTCAATAGAAAAATATGCTTCCCTCTTAATGTAAATCTCTGTTTTATAAACGCATCATTCTTCAGAAATTCCTTTTATTTTGTAAATACTATAACACTCAGAACTGAGGAGGGACTGAGTTACAACAGTGCAAGTCTGGGTATAATTTCGCATATAAATACATGTAATTTATTTTTAGTTGGGCCGGAGACGAAAGAAAATGATTTTGAACGCAAACATGTTTAATAAAATCTTAAATAACACAAATACAAAATCGCAGATCGAAATTATTTTGATGTAGAAGGTTTTATAAAATTCAAAGATGTTTTTTCTCCCACAAAACTTTTTCGTAGCATGCTTATAATTTTTTTTATTCCTTATTTTTGTTGAAAAAATACGCTCTTCGTAGAAGTCTATATTTTCTAAAATTCGTAACATTTTTCAATTAAACTGAGGCCTTCTGTCCAGTTTCTAACCGTCATTCGATCTTCTGATTGAACTGGGTCTGAAGACTCAAGTACTTCAATGTTTTGCTCTATCTCATGCATTTCTATGACCTCATGAATTGTCAGCTCCTGATTGTGGGATAGTGTGTCTTGAACGTCATCATTATCCATTTCAAAATTTATTTAGCTAGCAAGATCGACAACTTCTACAAACACTAAATTCACTAAGTAGGAAGCGGGGAGTGAGTAATCGAGTTGTGTAGCGCTCAGATAAAAGAGGAATCGGTGAGATTTGAAAATCGCGTAACTCCGGGTTCACGTAAGTCGGGGGAGCTAAGTCGAGGTATTACTGATGCAACTGTGTGTAAAGAAAAGCATTAATCAGAAAGTGTCAACTAGAAGGATTTCTTCTACGAAATTTAAAACCATCCAAAGGCTATACTGGAGAAATTGTTTCCGCCACCAGTTTAGATATTCCACTACAAAAAAAATCCTAGCAATATTCACATTACAAATACAAATTATGTAAATGAAGAAATGATTAGTTTGAACAATTAATTGTATTTTTGAAGAAATTAATAAATGAATTAATTGTATTTCTGAAGGAAATAATAAAGGAATTAATTGTGTGTGTGTATTTTTGAAGGAATTAATAAATGAATTAATCGAATTTGTGATTATTTGATTAAAGTGATTGTTTTCCGTTGAATTTAATTAGTACAATTACCACAAAACTGTCTGATTGATGGCACGAGCTTGATTATCTAATATACTCTAATAATTTAAGATTTGAAAATCTAAGATTTTATGTATAGTATAATCTAAGTTAAATACACATATGCTTCGATGAGAATTGATTGTGCATGTTTATACAATTTAACGTTTTAATTTATTATAAGGTCATATGCATTCGAGAATTAGGGTTGAGTGAGGCCTGGTGCACAGGAGAAAATGTTGGGCCCCGTTAAAAAATGAGAAAAAGGAAATAAAAATACATGTTACCACTAAACAGGGGCGTAGCTACCCCGGTATATACGATACCGGGCCCCTAAGCTATAAGAACCCCAACATATGTATCTACAATCCCACTATGATTGGGCTCCCATACCTAAAAAGGGCCCCTAGAGGAATATTGATACAGGGCCCACTCAGAACTAGCTCTACGACAGTGCTTCTATATATTTTTAAAATATCTTAAAATACAGGGTTCGCGATAATATGATTTTAAAAAATCATATTATCGAAACTACTGCACATATTACAATAAGTGATTCATGAGTGTAAAGAGAAAAAAAAATATATACAGTAGAAGTCCGATAATCCGGCACTTTCGGGACCGGCTCGGTGCCGGACCACCGAAAATTCCGGTCTATCGGGCGGTAATTATAAGAACAATTAGGTTAATAATTAAACTACAAATACAGTATGCAAATACATACAACAAAGTTTATTTTACATTTCATATAATGTATGTACACGTACTGTAAAACATATTTCACTTAGATTTAAAAAAGTCACAAATGTCTTTTTGTTTTCTTCACTCTTTTGGCGTTTAGTATAAAATTTATTTTTAATGATATGGAAATCAATAATTTCTGAAGCACTGTAGCTAGTACTAGCCTCAGCAAAAGAGATAAACTTATTTAGTGATTCTGCAGCTTCTGCCCAGCTGATTTTTTCCTTTTTTTCCGTTTCGGCATCTGAGTCACTTTCTTCAAGATTTTGAGTAGATTCTGAGAGTTTACTACAATGTTGATAATGTCCTCATCGGTTAGTTCTTGTTCAACAGGCTCATTCTCGTCGATTAGAAGACACTCCTCTACCTCATCTTCAGGCAGGTTTTTCAAGGGATTGTCAGCACTTCTAACGACATCCAAAACCTTGGTCAGAGCGTCTTGATGGTTTTCTTCCTCATCAGTCTGTAAAGTTAGGTCAGATGCAGGGTCCGGATGATCCCAAACTACCCCGAAAACTTCCGAATAGCTCTCGAGCGTTTTTATTTGCTTTAAAGACACACTTTTGGAGAAAACCAAAATTTTTACAATTTTCCGGAGTGATGCCGGACTATCGGGCATTCCGGACTGTTGGATGCCGGACTAATGGACTTCTACTGTACCAAGTTTTTTTTTTCTCTAACAAATGTTCGATGTGTGACCCTCTTGTTATACGGCATGCGTCCAATCTGTAATCCAGTTCGTTCCATACATTTTATAGCATCACTTTATTAATTGTTCGTAATGCTGCTCAAATGTTTATTAGTCGGCCATGTTATTTGTTAGGTCAATTGCATATGATGCCGTTTGTCTTTTAATCCCCCCCCCCAAATTTTCTTTACCATTTTCTTGGGCATTTCAAATTCACCAGGCGGTAACTCTGGCGAACTTCGAAAAAAACTTCTTCACACTCTTCAGTGCTTCTTCCGAGATACTTGGCTGCCGCTACTTATCTTTTTACACAAGCAACCTGTTTTCTTAAACTGATGATACCATTGCTGAATGCTCTTGATTGGATGGTGCTTCTTGTCCGTAGAGATTTCTAAATGCACGCTGCACTGAAATAATAAAAATATTCTGTGCGTACTAGCATACTAGAGTATGCAAAAAATGCTCTCTTTCATTGTAATCATGTTTGCATTTCAATCACAGCGATCATCAATGTGCTGTTGACCATTGGTTGAACACACACACACACACACACACACACACACACACACACACACCACACACACACACACACACACACACACACACACACACACACCACACACACACACACACACACACACACACACACACACACACACACACACACACACACACACACACACACCGTGTAGTTCTCTTTACATACATGTATTATTTATTGCAATTTATGCAATAGTTTTAAAAATTGATTTTTTTTTAAAAATCGGGTCCATCATTTGTACTCTTTTTTTATAGATTGTATGTAATTACCATATTTTTGCATTAAATTTATTCTAATAGAAAGTGTAAATTTGGGGTGTTGCCCCACCCTGGGCTTGTGCACTGTTTTCCCATTGTTAAATTCGCAATAGTGTAGTTATATTATTGACATTTAGTCATATTAGCTTAGTCACATTATTAAAATTCCTTATATTATTTTATTTAATAATCATAAAACTCGCTTGTGCCAAATTTTCGAACTGAATTGCTAAAATGGTGCATATTGTGACTAATACATTATTTGATTAGTTATTATCTTTTAGATGATTCGGCATACATTGAAAATGCTTGCACCACTAAAATGCCTTCAACGGGCCAGTCGTTGTCCTCAGGCCACGGGTTGAAGACCCCTTATGTAAACGAAGATTAATAATATATACATACAATATCATAATTATTAAAGATTTTTTCTTTTTATGTTCTTGCCCCTGTAAAGCTAAGAATAATTTCGATTTCTCAAAATGTGATATTAATTGTTCATTTAATTTTAAAGTCGTTGCCACAGTTTTAAAATTATTTATTGCAAAGAATACAAAAAATATCCAGCAGTATTTTGCACTGTGCGTTGTAGAATTTTATTCTAACAAAAGAAAAGCGTAACTATAAATTTATCATCAAATAATCATTTACGATTTTGCGAGAAAAAAAAAATTCAAACATTTTATCTTCCAAAATAATTTCTATTTCGTCTGTTCTTAAAAACTTTCTTATTTTCAATGGTTATCTTTTTTTCTCATGCTTTGTAACCTATAACTACACTTTATTGCTTAATATATGGTCCCTCCTTAATAGATCAGGTTATCAATTCTCATTTAACAAGAGTGGACTTCAGACTCTGACATAACTGCGGAGAAAAGGGGGAGGGGAACCATTTGTTGCTACACGCGCTTTTCTTAAGGTGAGGAAGATCTAGAATATTCGAGTGCGCAAACACATCGCGCATTACAAAAGTTACAGGGAAAATAAATGAAAACGAAAACAATCACAAAAAGTGATGGAATACATAAAAGCTGGGACCCATCCTGATAACAGTCATTCGATAATTCATTTCATGAGGGGAGCGAACGTTTTCTGACTTTCGAACATTCGATTTCCGAACTAATAGAATAATTTAGGGGGGAAAATCAACACCTGCCTTCGAATATTTAACTTCAGTCTTCCAATATTCTTTCTGTGAAAAAAATTGTCTGCACTTCCGTTCTATATGTTGTGTTTATATTTCTTCCGGAAAAGAAAAATGGCAACAGATGCCAAAGCGAGGAGGGATAGCATTTATTATAAATATAATTGTGCCCAATCTACGCTTTCAGGTTTGTGGATATATTTTTTTTAGCTTTTAGTTTATTATGTTCTTAATTGTATTTGCGTTTGTTTTAAGCCTAAGAAATTTTATTTTAAAAAGGTGTTTTTATGCTTCATTAATTATTGAATTATTTTTTTAAAATTATTTTAATGGATGAAAATTGATTTCAGAAAATTTTGAAATTATGCGTAAGTACTTGATTTATAGCATGTGAATTCTAGAAATGAGAAAAGTTAATGTGCTAATGAAGAGTTAACGAATTATTGAAATAAGAATAGAACTTTAATGTTGACAAAGTATTTAAAATGTTATTCGACGAACAAATGTTTGACTTAATTCGAATAATTTAAAAGTTGTTTCGATTTGATGAGAACTTGAATCTTATAAACAAATACCTGAATAAATTGATATTTCGAATAAACATTAATTTTTTTTTATATAAAGTTTAAATTTAAGAAACTATGAATAAAATATTAATTGACTGCTATCTTTGAAGTATAAGTCTTGAAGAGGAATAGTTTTTCATTTAACTCTAGATGAAACTAAATAATAAATTTTATATGTTCATTAATAAATTATTTATGTTCATATTTGAGAATTTAATAAATTGAAAATCTAAAGTAACGTGTTTTTTTATTATTGAATATTAATATTTATTTGAAAGTCTAAAAATAAAATGCAAATATTTATTTTCTAAAGATCTTGTGCAATAATATATATTTTCTTATAAGTGTTACTTATATCGTAAAAACGTGCAGTGCATTTCTGATGAATTTTCTGTAGATCTTATATAAGTGCATTGAAATTGAGCAGTTTTTTGGCATTGTGTTCTAGAATTGAACATTTTAAATATGATGCATCTTACTAACAAATCATGGTAAATTTGAATAAATATTTATTTAACAAATATCTAATTTAACTGAACTTCTATCTCGAGAATTAATAGATTCTATTAATTGATTTTGTATAAGATAACATATTTAAACTTCTCCAAATTTTAAACATTTTATTGAGTTGCCCTGAATAGTACTTAAATCAAGATGTCGTGTAAGCTTTTGAATCTTTCAAACTTTTGGAAATTAAATATATTTATGGTAACAATGCATCGCATTATGATTCACTGAAAAACAAATTTAACATTCTTGTTGCCCCTCAGGGGGCTCACCTTTAGGTGAGTACGGGTGTCACAATCCCGAGGTGCCCTATTGATCTTTTCCTTTTCCCACGGGGTTTACTGTCTTTGGTAAACACGGGCTTCACGAACCCGGGGTACCCTAGTGATCCTTCTCTGTTTTCGACCCTCTTTCTTGTCATTCAATTCATTCTTTCTTTCTCTTCCCGTCTAGACCACAGATATTAAAACAAATGTTTGGCGCAGTATAGCCGAAATCGGCTCTTGCGCCAATAAACCCCAAAATCAATCAATCAAACATTCTTGTTGTATTTTTAGAATCTGAGTTTTAAATCCAAAATAGTCTTTTTCCTTAACAATTTTATCATATAAAATGCCAATTGCTAAATACGGAAGCCAATATGAAGGGCAATAATTAAAACAATTTTATTAAAGGAAATAACTATAAAGAATATTGTTATCTAATCAAGATTTAATTCGAGGATTAGTATCGAATCTTAAAGTCCTCACGTTGACATGGTGTAGATATTTTGAGTGGGGTGCTAGCTCGTGTGTCGTCTTCGTCACTTGTCCGCGACTCAAATTTATGAAGCTGCTAATAGCCTTGGATTAGCTTCAAAATATGACGTGAATACACAATCGAAGATTAGAAACTTATATAAAAGGAGATTCATGTTAAAATACATCTTGCATTTGGTGGTGGTTGGAAGAATGGACTATTAGTGAAGTGTCGTTCTCGTCCCTTGACCATAGTTCAAAAATACTAAGTCCATGTTATGGACTTCGTGCTGCTTTTAAATGTGATAGTAATAAACAAGTCATGTTAAAAAGTTTAATGTTTATTATGAATGCTTTTATCACAAAAATCGTTGATTGTATTATAAAGTATCTTGCAATCATGAGCCAGTAAAACATTCTTAAATAAAAAGAATAATTTTGATCATCTATTGACAAAGTGATTGTAAAGAATGCATAACAGTTGCAAGAAATTAGAATTTTTTGGAAATATATACATACATACATGATGGAAAAGTTAGTTTGAAATACTTCATTTTCAAATCGGCGTATAAATTTAAAACTAGCAGAAAATGATCATTTGTTATTGATATGGATTATTAGAAATTTTGGTAAGAGAAATAAAGAGACCTGTTATGAAGTATATGAACTATTAGAAAAATTTCTAATTTTTAAGCTTAAGAATATTTTATTTGGATAATTTATGCACATAAAAATATTTCTAGTCAAAAATTGTAATTTTAAATTGGTGCAACTCTAAAGGACATTACAAAAATGTTTTTAAATGTATATTGTCATGAAACCTGTATCTGAATGCATACACAATCTGAACTGTACAATAAAATTTTCTAAAATATTAAAAACAGCCCGTAATCTTCTGATATTTCCAATAATTAAATTATATTAAACATTTGGATCTTTTGAAATATTTTAATTCCATTGTACACTTTGACTTGACGGTTGTATTTAGTTTATTTTTGCTGCAATGCATTTTCCCCTTGAGTAATTAGCTGTGATATTTTATTTTAACTTTTAGCGTAATTAAAAATATCCCGCAATATTTCTATAGTGAAATAAATAACTTGTGATTGGTTTAAAAGCTCGTGGTCTGAATACGATTGTTCACGTGCAGTTTTAGTCAAATTGGGCTATTTTTAATTGTTTGCCTCAACTGAAATGTTTACTCTATATTTTGTTTAATACATCGCATTTTTTTCTAGCTATAAGCTGCGTTTTACCCTTTCTAATAGTTTAGATATCCTGCATTCAAAATATACAGGTGATATTTGTTTCTAGCTTTGCTTATTGATTCAAAGTCCTTTTAATAGTCAACACTATCAATATTTTGAAAACTCAATAATTTGCACATTTTTGGGGTTAACTTTAATCTTTGTGAAACTTTTATTTTGTCATTTGAGATAAACTAAAGCGATAAACAAATTCCTATTCAAAGAATTTTTTTTACATAATACCCAAAATTGGTAAAAGTGAAGGTATTGCTTTCGATTTGATGAGATAAAACCTGCTTAAGTCGTATATTGGAAGAAAAATTACGTTTTTTATTTTATTTGGGCTCGGTTGAGTAAAACTGGTTTCTGAATAAAATTTGTTTCCAAATGCTTTTCCTTTGAGGTTATAATAATACACAAGCTTATTTAAAAAATCTACCACTATAGAACTAATTTAATTTGCACTGACTTTAGATTAGAATTGCATAACCTTTTTAAAAATGCATATTAATTTGGAATTTAGAATGTCTAATTATTAACATATCAATATCTCAAGCAATATTTAATATACTCGAAAAATTTTTTACGTTCTTATGTAAAGTTATAAATTTAAAATTTAAAATTTTTTTTTTTGGATAGCGATTAAATGGGAATTTTTCATTGAATAACTCCTGATAAATCCAGTCGTAAAATTTGCCTCCAAAATTCTTAATGTGGTAAAATATTAGTAGGGTTATTGAAGAATAGGTGCGTTAGAATGGTTTTCTATTCAACTATTAAATGTGCTTTTATTTTTGAATATAACTTGGGAATATAAACTTTCAAAATGTTCCATTCAATATTCAGAGATCAGATACATGGATTTGTTTAGCTGGGGTGATAACATTTGTTATATTTCCATACTGACCAGAAATTAAACATTTAGTTGGTGAAGAGAGGATCGAATCTAACATTTTAATTTTGCTTAACAGAAACTTCTGAACTGATATTTCTAAATTTTACGAATACAACTCGAGTAGACTTGATTTTGAATGTGAGAATTAATCAGAAAAATTGTGGCTTATTCATATAATATATTACAATTGTAATCTAGTAAATGATTGGACTTTGCTCCATGGAATTATAGCTACTTTTATATCACCGAAAATACAGCTTCTAAAACACAGGGAATATGTTTGACTTTCCATATAATTTCTTCAACTGGACATTCTAAAACAAAAATTCCAAGATCTCTTGAACAAATTTGCTCAAGGATTTGATTTGTTACATATTTCAAGTGTAAATCGTTTTGAAATTTTAAACCATCTTGATACAAATGTTTCAATATACAATATGTTTAGTACAATCTTGTATGTATGTATGTATATATATATATATATATATATAGCAACTTTTTCTTTAGGTATTTGTTACATATTAAATTAGTAGAATCAGAAGCGTACATTTTCAATACATTAAATATATCTGTTGGCATCCAATAAAAATTTAGAAAATTTTGGTTTCTTATTGAGTGAGAGAATTCGTTTATTTAGAAAATTGTATTTGGCTCAAATCAAATGTCCGCTGTTTTTTTCAGAAGTGGAAGTGCTTAAGAACTATTGGTATAATAAATCTGGCATCTTGAAATTCTTTGAACATCTTTCATTAAGAAATTAACGATTAAATATATTTCCATTATACGGAATAAATAAAAAAATCGGCTCATTACAGAGTATTGTAAGACTATTGTGCGTTTGACCAGAATATTGTCTTGACTGTTAAAATGATTAAGAATATACAGCAACTTAGAGTTGAGAGTACAACTTTTACTTGATAAATTTAACTTTCAATATAAAAAAACCCGATGAAGTGTTGACATGATTTTTATTTTTACACAACAAATGATTTCATTTGAAGTAAAAATGAAGAGAAAACGACGAAAAATTTCTAAATTGAAAAGTTTCAGAAACATTTTAATTAAATGCAAATTTTTGCCTCAAAAATATTTCATACATTTATGAAAAATGTTTAACTACCACTAAATATATCTACTTGACTGTTATTTATATTTAATTTTGCGTTATCTTATATTAAACCTTTTGAACGATTATTTTTGTGTGATGAAGTTTATTGGATGAACTTAAAACCAAACTTTTAATTGGAACTTAACTTTTAATTAACTTGGCTCCTCGAAGAGAAACTTGTATTGATGTAAGAAAATTCGTATTAACGTTATTTAAAGAAAATGAAAATATTATTTTGAAATAGCTGAAATTGTTCGTAAAAGCCCCAATTGTGACCAGAAAATCATTGTTAAATTCAAAAATGATGGATTGATTGAAAAGAAATGTTGAACAGGAAGGAAAGGTATTCTGAGTAATGTTGCAAAAAGGAAGTTTTTGAAAGAAATTAAAGACTAATTCTTAAGTAAGGTGCTGTGTCAAACGTGCTGCAGAAACTTCTCAAATTTTAGGCAGAAGTATAAGTGCTGAAACTTTGAAATTTAATTTGACAAGCTAGGTATAAGAGTAGAGTTAGATAAAAATCGTTCATCGGCTTGCAAAATCAGAAAAAGCGTTTGGAGTTTGCACTAACTCGTCAATTAAAGACCAATAACTTTTGGAAGGACATTATATTTAGTGATGAAAGTAAATTCAACATTTTTGGCAGTGATGACTGTCGTACCAAATGGAGAAAGCCCAATACCACTTTGGATCCAAAAAATTGACGCGTCTTGCTGTTAAATATGGTGTTGGATCCCTCATAGTTTGGAGTTGTAGGGCTTCATCTGAGGTAGTAAATTTAGTTTTTACAAATGGCAGTATGAATCCTATGATATACTTGTATATACTTAGCAACAATCTAAGGAAAAAGCTAAAATTTTGGCTTTAGAGGGAAATTTTATTTTTCAGAAAGACAAAGACCCAAACACACGGCACGTGACGTCAAAATGTGGTCTTTTTCATTGTATACAGAAGTTACACACTCCGACACAGTTCCCTGATATCAATGTCATTGAAAATCTGTAGGCGTCAGTCGAAACAGTGGTCCGACAACGCAAAAATAGAAACAAAACTCATTTAAAACATGTTGCAAGAAGAATGAGGAAAGTATCTTCAGATATACTCTCAAAAGGTTGGTCGAATCGGTACCACGACGTTTAGAGCTGGTTATAAAAACTAAAGGATATGAAACTAAGTATTGACACTTTCCTTGTGTGCGAGATATTACGAGAATTTCATTGGTGTATTCAGAATTTTTTGAGGTAAAAATCTGTATATTTTATTTAAAATACTTCTGAAACTTTTCATTTTGGTAGTTTTCCATTGATTTTCTTTATTTTTACTTTAAATAAAACCATTTGTTATACGTAAAAATAAAAACATATTTGCATTTCTTCGTAATGTATTTATATTGAAAGTTAAATTCAATCTCAATTGTTTGAGACACTGTAGTTGGCGTCTGCGAAAACAGACTTTGTTCTTACATGGATGCTTATAAAAGTTTTAGATCTTTTTTTGGTTGAATGGCTAGAGTTGTAATTTTTATTGAGAGATCGCTGTTTGATCTTATTGTGTATTGTGGTACAATTAGGGATAAATGCTGGAAAAACTCATTTTTTTAAAAATTTACGTCAGAAAGAAACTAATTGTATACCTGAAATCCAGATGAATTTATATAAATGCCAAAATTTATATATACATGACCAAAATCAATAAATTAATAAACCCTAATGCTTTTAAGTCTCATCAGATTATTAGTGTCATGACTCAGTCTTGACTTAGTGTGTGTGGTGTGCGGGGGGATCTGGAGAGTGGGGCACAAAATTATGAAATCTGCAGTCAATAACCCTTGCAACATTGATAAATTGTAAATTAACTCAGATTGGTGCTTCTGTGACTCGTTTATGAAACACTTTAGGATCTCGGATCGGAAGGGTGATTTGAAGTTGCGAAACAGCAATCATGGCGCTAACTGCCTTACTAAGGTGTAAAAAGTTACTATCGCATTGTGGGAAACAAATTGATCTAGTGTTCCTTTTCAGATTTATCTCCTTCTGAATTCTCGCAAGTTCGATAAGACATTGAAAATTCATTTGCAGCATTTGAGATGGAGCGAATCTTCACAATACTTTCTTCTACAATCTCGAAAGAGTTATCATTTGAACAAGGTCGAGTGCTATGCGGAATCCTTTACACACAAGGCTTCACCACACTCTAATCTTTAAAATTAGGCCATAAATGCTGAAGCATTTCATATTGAGAAGCGGTAATCCAACCCTTGATATTTTTGTTGCTTAATTTGTTTGCTTATTTGATAAATTTGGTATCTTAGAAACGCGGAAAAACATTTTCATCAGATGCAATTGAGATACCATATCACTTATCTCAAATTTTGAATTTCATTTAAGATATTCGACTACGTTTGGAACCGTGATTTTAAAAAAAGCACATAAGTGGATAATTTTCATGATATTTACTGTCACTTAGATTATAATAAATGTATAAAATTGTTTTAAGGATATATGATAAATTATTTTAATGAGATATTTTGGCAAAAAATTAACTTTAAGTTAATCTATTTTTCAAAATGTTTTTCTTTTATAAAAAAATGCTTCTATAATATTTTGCTTGTATAAAGTAAATATTTCTCCAGATGGCCTGAACTAGAATTTTTAAAATTCATATTTTCAGAGTTACTACAAATTGAATTAATTATCGGCGTTTTTTTCCTTAAAATTTCTCCCCTCTATAGCACTAAAATATGGATAAATCCACTTCTAAATTATATATTTCAACAATCCTAGTTCAGGCTCTGTACAAAGGTCTGAGCTATATATAGGCAAAATATTGTTATAGAAGCATTTTTCACATAAAGGGAGAATGTTTTGAAAATAGGTCATTCTATGTTCATTTGTCAAAATATTGTACTTAAATAATTTTTTATTGTAATATTCTTAAAATAAAATTATACACGTATTCTAATCTAAGTGAAACTAAATATAATATTATCAATTTACATACGCTTCTGTAAAATCACGGTTCCGAACGTAGTTGGGTACTTTAATTCATTTGAGTTGAATTCAAATATAGTTTGAATATTTATCTTTTGTGAAATAAAGTCGGCTCATAAAATTTCAAGATCACTTTTTTTGTTGAAAGGCTTGGGACCATATTCGTGATCTTGTGTAGAAATAAAGATGCAGCCACATTCGAATAACTAAGCTTAAATTCGAATCATTTATATTCCTCATGTAAATTCTATTTGTGGTTAAATATTTCTTATTGGTTAGACAGGTACCTACACTTGCTATAGGTTGTATTTAGCCATGCATCTTCTGGTGTCTTACGTGCGAGGCCACGAATTATTTTCCATCTTTAAATTTCGTCATCTTGCCTCAGTTTCATCCCTCGCAATAATGGGGCCGTGGTAGATGAATGGTTATGATCACTAATTCGTCGTCTGTATAGTTTCTGTGAAGTCTAGTTACTCTGGAGACTGCAACAACTTACAATCGGAACAGAGTGCTCATGGTTTTAAGCTTACTGCCGACGTTGTCAAGTAATGGGTTCCAGTTCTAGTGCCATTGAAGACCTTACGGGTATAAGTATTGATACGCATTGAATCTCTTATTTGTATGGGAGTTTGAGGAATGGGGTGTCAACTCGGGTATCATCCTCGTCATTTGGCAGTGCTTCAAAATTACTAGGGTGGCCGCTGTAGCAGAGTTGTCATAGTCAGAAACTCAAGGACAGCGTGCTAAGAGCTCGAGTTTTAGAGTCACTGAAGATCCGTGTAGAGGCTGATGCCCATTTAATCTGTCGTAGTTGAAAGTCCCGATGTTGACTTGAGGTGGAAATTAGGAGAATGACGAGGACTATATTTGAGCTGGCAACCCACTTGACAGTGGCTCAAAATCATGACATCCGCCGCCAAAAGTCCTCGTGTTTTATAACGCAATGCTAAATATTCACTCAGAATTTTTTGATTAATTACTAATGGCTCTCGAGTTACTTGGAAGAGCGACGTTAATAAAGACTGACTTGGGGGCGGGACATTTTGTTGGATAAAATTTAACTATTTAAAAGAACTTTTACTGAATCAATGTTCTATTTCATGGAAAATTTAATGATTATTTCAAATTTTAACTGCGTATGCGCCAGAGTTCACCTGAATTTATTTATGCCAGCAGTTGGAGAAAAGGAAATTTACATGCAGGAAACTGACGAGTTGAGGTGAATATTCTGGTTTTAAATTTATGGATTGGCCGTTAACCTTTCAGAAAACGTTAAAGTTCTATTGAATTTCCATAACCTTCCATCTTTAATAAATGTCGTTTAAAGAATTTCAACACGTTTCGAAGTCATTAAATTGGAGATAAATATTACAATACATATTGAATATAAACTCTTTATAACGGCATGCAAGTGTCATTAACTTTGGATTGCTTCACACTTCTTGAAGCTGAATAATCATTTCGGTATCCACTTCAACTGTGTTTGATTAAGTGATTCAGGAGACACGATATCTTGACTAATTCGACGTAAGTGACTAACGGACACGTTTTTGCGTAAAACGTTTATCAGTTATGTGTGTTTTTTACCGGATCTTGAGAAAGCAGCTTTACAAAAATTAATCTATACGGGTGCCATTGTTTTCTCTACACATGCATGATAACTTTAAGAATAAGAGAATAACAAAAACGATATTTTATGATGAAATAATTCGTGATTATACTTCCATTTAAGTGCTACAATGTGATAAAAATGCTTTTGTTTTCTAACGTGTAGGTATTTATCTTTATTTAATTCTATTGTATTTCTGTACAAGAATACTTACCTGTACGTGATAAAATTGAATCACGAGACATAAAAATAGTCTTATTTTTTTAGATGTTTACCATTTGACGAATTAGCACCTGTTTCTCAAGATGTTTTTCACATGATAGACTAAATACAACAGATTACAAATCACTTCAAATTGATATTGTGGTATTTCAAATTAAAATATATTTAAACTTTTTATTCACTTGTGGATTGCTTAAATAATTTAAATTTTTACTTGGAAATTAAATTATGAAGTATTAAAATAAAGTTCAACTTTATTTTATCCCAAGATAGTGAGGATTTTTGGATTAAATTAATAAAATTTTTTTAAACCTTAAATGAATATGCGTAAGCAGAAGTTGTCCAAATTAAGAAATTCTAAGCATTTTAATTTGTCCAAAGTGTTTTGTTGGATAAAATTTTTATCAACTATTTTTTTACTGTGATTCATAAGAATTTTTTTATGCAAAAAAAGGTTTCTGCAGCAAATTTTTTAAAATTTAATAAAATTAAGAAAACAGATTTGCATTTATGAATATTATAAACAATATTCCTGTGCAACTTTGTGTTAATTGTTAAGATGGATGAGTCTTCTGTATTACGATTATTGTGAAGAAATTTAACAATTCGGAAAGATTCGGTTATTGTGTAATGCAATAGCTTTCAGTCTAGCTATAAAAATATCCAGTTTTTAAGTTTATACAATTTCAGTTTCCGATGATTATTAGTTCTAAACATTTTTTTTTTTAACTCAAAATGACTTGTTTCTGAGGATTATTTATTTTCAAATTTAACTAGATAAAGTCGATTTAACATTTAGGAAAATTAAATTTTATCCTTTGAAAATGAAACTAAGTTTTTGAGCGTAATAGAAAAATTAAGGCTCGTCCGTTGCAAAAATGGTGCAGTTACTTACGGAAGAATTCACGCTTAAAGACAATTCAAATATAATTTATTTTTAGAGCATGATATAAAATCAATGCTACGGTAGGCGGATTTTTTTAAACGAGATTTTATGAATAGTGAAACAAGAGCAAATGTGTGTGTGTGTGTATGAATTTTAAGTCGGATATATGTTTAACTGTAAGAGATACCATTGTCCTTGATTTTAATCACAAATGGTAAGATTATTTAAATATTAAATTTTTAAATTTCTGCATTATCTTCTAGGAAACTTAATTTAACTCACAATATCGATATTAGACCATAGCTCAGTGGTATCGAATGCAGCAATATTTGCAATTTTGGTAAAATATTAAACTCTGAAATGGCCCAAACTATTCGTTACTAATAAAACTGTTACGAATGGATTGTTTTTTTTTTTGTGATGAATGCTTAAAATGTCCAATAAACTAAGAAGCAATAAATTTAGTATTCTTTGAGATCGGAGACTTTTGAATTCGTCAAAAAGAGCTTAAATTTTAAGGAGTAAATTTGCCATCTTTGTAAAATTTAAGCAATATGCTTTGAATACAATTTTTGGAAACTTATGGCATTTAATATTTACCGCTCTTGAACACAAAGAACTCAAATAGATTCGTATCGTATAGCCTCTATCGATGCTAGGCACTTTAAGAGACTAGAAATTGTTTTATGGATCCTTGTTTCCAAACCAGACTTGTATTCCAAAGAAGAGGTTTAACTGAATTTGAAATAAACTTTCCACTTTTAGCAAAAGGATGTTCCAATGAATTTATATGAATGTTTCCAGAAGCTAAAAAACGTAGTGGAAACCAAAAAGGCTGAAAATACTTCTGACAAGTACAAAAGTTATTCATGTATTTTTCTGTTCAGCATTAACACTAATTGGATTTCTATGAATTACGAAATGAAGTCGTGTTCTAGCAGGAATTATGTATAAATTGAGAAATAAATGGAACACAAACCGAAATCCGCGATAAATGCCATAGACAGTTTAGTCTTTTATATTATGTCCACACATTTCCGTTTAACTTCTTAAAATTCATCCTTTACTAAAAGTTTTAAATTTGGAATATTAAAATACTTATTCAAAGTTATATAGGAGTCTTAAGATTAGACCTCTTAAAATTGATTTTAAAGCAATTTTTCTTATGGAATCGTATGTTTCTAACTGGGGTCTTTGTTTTCATAATATATTCCCGTAGAAAGGACGCAAAAAAAATGAACTTTTAGAACCCAAAATAGTAAATAATCTTTCGCAAACTTTTTGCTTCAAAATCCAATCGCGTTTTATAAATTCAATATTTTTTTCAAGCAATTTTTTAAAATGTTTTTCTTGATTACCTTGATATGAAATATTTTTAAATTCTTGTATCGTGTAAAATTATTAAACGTTTATTAATTTTTCCCCCTTGAACGCATTAATGAAATAAGTTTAACAAATTTCTCTAATTTGTTTGAAATTATGCCAGATTTTCAACAAAAACTCAAATCGTTTGCTTGTCTAAAAATTATGAACTTAAAAAAAGCTTAGTTTAACTTAATCGAGGTCTAAGATTCTATAAATTGAGCTGTTTTATTTAATCTCGCAGTTTATTTTGAGAGTTGGGAAAAATCTCTTTAGTAACAAATTTTTATTTTGATAAAGAGTTTACTTTTCATTAGAATTTGTCTTTCTAAATCAGTCTTAATCGACTTGAAATTGATGCAAATCCATAGGATACATCGTTTTACTGATACTTTTTTAAAAAAGAATTCTATCTCTTCGGTTTTCCGGATTTAGGTCAAGATAAGTGCCTCTCGAAAACATTCTGAAAGATTGGCGCATTGGAATGATAAACCTCAAAATTCTCTCGACATCTTATCACTTCGAATGTTCGAAGGTTGTGAATCGAATGTTCCTTAGGTGTGTTCGATTACCTGTAAATGATAAAATCGAAAGTTTTTTTTATAAAAGTGTGCAACAAATTGTGAACCGATTGTTTGATAAAAAATGAAATATATTCGATAAAAAAATATCGGAATATTTTAAAAATACTAAAATCGTTGAATTGCCAATAGCTTCCTTTTTGAAATTTTTAGCTTTTATAAGTTAACAAGAATTAATACGTTCAAATAAAGAAATGATAATGTTTTAAAAAGATTAAAATACGTTATTTATAAAATTTTATTCCTTCTAAACTTTAGAATTTTGGCTGTTCTTTTAATTATGGAATTTTATGTGCTTACAACTGACACCGAAGAAAATTTAAGTTAATAAAATGCAGTTTGTATTTTTAATCACAATATTAAATGCATCTAAATATCTTTCAACTTGATATTTCTGCTCATCTTGAAATTAAATGGGTAATCACATGATTCGCTCTCTGATAAAAAAAAATGTATGAAATAAAAATTGCATTTTTAAGAAAAAAAAACAGTCGAGTGTGTATAATAAGATATTGCACACAAGTAAAATTTTTGGTAAGAGAAGAAAGTAAGCAAGAGAAATGTATATTCGGTCAAAAACAGTTGAATGAAGATTTAAAAGTTAGTTCTTTGGATATAAAGAGTTTTTAAGACAAATTCTCAAGTTCAATGTTAAATTTTCTCTCATTGACCTTGAATCCTATTAAATTTAGTTACAACTAACCAAAATTGAAATAAACGATAAAAATCGTATAATAATGAATAAAATGTGTTAAAGAATTGTGAAAAATTGCTTCATGATACCGATTACAAGGAAAGAGTATACCAACTGCATTGGGAAAGTTCTAGATAACAAAAGGCAAATATCTACCTTTAGCAACTTTGTAAGCAATATTAAAGCAAACGTAGTCATATTTCCTGTTTACCACTTTCAATTCATGACAAATCGTGATGAGCTTTATAACTCTTCACATGATATTCATTTCTTGCACATATATGGCCAAATCCCTCTAGATGTTTCGAAGAGTAATAAATATTCACACAATATATGAATCACGGCAGGCAGCTGTTTATACATCCTTGGCAGTTTACTTGGGTATATTCAGCGTTGCGATGGCTTTCCCGCTGTTTGATTCTGGATGTCTCAATTTGTGTTCGAAATGTCATCTGAATTGGAACGTTCTCTTACAGAAGGGGTATCGGTGACGCTGAAGGAGATGTCTATGCAACTGGCAGATGATGACGAACGTCACAGAATGTACGCTCTCCTCACATGCATCATTACAGTAATATTCGACATATTTCTAGGCATTGCAGCTTTCGGTAAGTTTAGTTTGCTTTTTTTGAGAATTCTCATCTAACAATTGATTTAAGTTCTTTAAGAAATTTCGAATGAAATTAAGTTATTAGCCTATGTGTTATGTTAAAAGTTCAAAACTGTAGTTGAACTTTTTAGAAGACTCTCGTTAGATATGTTATACTTGACTACATATTGGTCATGAGTCCAAATCACTTTGACATATCATTATGCATTATTTATGCCTTGGTAACAAACTTGGGTGGAAAACTTGCATTTGTTTAATTTAATGTTAGTTTGGAATTTCTTAAAATATTGAGCAAATCTTTCATATTTGATGAAAAAGCTCTTTAAATGGTTAAAAATAAACTTATGTAATGTCTAAAATTAATTTTTGCATTTTCCATAAATGAAAGTTGGTATAATTTAATGCTTTTAATTCATTCAAAACTTTTTGAATATATTACCGTAAAATCCCCGACGTATAACGTGCACTTTTAACACAAAATATAGAAATTTACGGGTGCACATTATACGCCGGGTATAAAAATAAAAGATGAGAATGCAGAACAAATATTAGACCTACATAGATTAAAATACTGCTTATTTAAAAGAAATGACATTGTTTGTGAACTTAACGGGATGCAATTCTAGAAATATACTATTTTTTTTCTAAAGCCTTAAATAATACCTGGAATAAATGACTTCAAAACAAAAGAGCAATTCGTACGTAAACTTCAGATTCTTCGTAAAAAAGGGGTTGCGCTTTATACGACGAAATATACCTAAATGTGTTAAAAATTGCAGCTTGAAAGTAAATATAAGTGCACGTAATACCCCGGATTTTAAAGGGATTTATTTAAATAGAGAGGTAGAGTATTTGATACTATTATCAACTCTTGTGTACCGTTGTTCTTGTTTCAATTTTAGCAAACATTTAAATATTATCAATATATTGGTTATGATTGACGAAGCTAGCGTTAGGATCAATATAGCATACATTTATCTTGCGTAAACTTAAGAATAATCATCTGAATTGGTTATTTTTTGTAACATATTCGATAATTAATTGAAAATGTGTTTAATGTAATCAAGATGCGATAACTTTTAAGATCCCATAATACATTAATAAGATTTCCAATTTGTGATTGTTTCATGCGTAAAAAATCTATTTTAAATAATTATTATAGTTATAAACTTTCCTTTTATTAAAATATTATTTCCTATTATTGATATAATTTTAATCGTTAAGCCTATTTTCATAATTTGCCTAATTTTAAATCAAATATCTAGTTTTATGCTATTTTGAAAGCTAACTTTTCCCAAGATTTTCAGATTTTGGGAATTGTTTAAGTTTTTTCATAAAAAGCACGGTTTTTGTGTATTTTACTATCGACCAATTTTGCTAAGTTAAAAGATGTTGCCAAATGCTACTATCGTGTGTGAACAAGATGATTGTGTTTGTACGATGAGAAGTTTCTACGGTGCTCTTGCGTATTATCGGAACCCATTGGCGACATTATACAATACGAAGCCCTGGTTGCCAATTCAGGCGTATGAACTTGGCGAGTTATTAATAGAGTTGGCGACTGTTGCGGTAATATGTAAATAGTTTCCACTATTGGCTGCATATCGCTTCATTTGGCGACATCTTTTCAGAAAGGAAGTGATCGATGGTATAGCACTCAAGTACCAAGAATGCTCTGTTTTAATTATCTCTGAATTTTTTCTTATCAAAGTTCAAATGAAAAGAAATCTATTATCTAGAAGTAATTTTTATGAAACATACTTTTTGAATTACTGAGACTAATTTGTGTATAAAAAAAGATGATTTGAAATAACTAACGAAATTATAAATTTAAAAATAGAACGAATTGTGCACGTGTGTGTAAGTTTCGCAGTTTTCAATTACATATTTTTGAACGTGTTTACCTGGATAAATTTTTAATGCAATCATAATCATTAGAAAATTATTCTTCAATGATTAATGTGGTATTTATGCTGCGAATCAACTGTTCGAAATCGCGGGAAACTGTATACTAACCATACATTTAAATCTATAATTCGAAATATAATATTTCCATAAATAATATATGCAATAAGTCTAATTCAGTTTTTATTTTTTATAGTATGTGCAGCTTTCACAGACAGTTCAGCTGGATATGCATTTGCTGTAAGTGTTAAAGTTCCGTTTATCTTTTAAGGTGTTCTTCATTCCATTTCTAAATTATTAAATGTATTATTACATTATGACTGAGATAACGATTCTGCAACATCAGAGGAAATATCTAGTGCCATTTTCTTGCAGATGTAATACACGTTTCGCTAGCAGATCCGTTAAAATACATATTGAGCAGATTTCAACTTAGGCTGAATTTCCACCATGGAACACAAGAGGGTTTTTGAGTTATTCGAATCTCATTCTTTGGCTTTAAAATTCTTAAAGAAGGAATTTAAACAAGTTTTATTTTAAACATTTTACGCATATTGAATTGTACTTGAATTTGTGGTGTCGTTAGGTGAATGTGTGTTCGTGTTTTCTTTCAAAATTTTCGTAAAATTCAGTGAACCTTCAACAGGTTTTGGCTGAAAGAATTGCTGTTCCATTTAAAAAATTCTGAAGACTTCTTTTCAACAAGATTGCCATGCGGAGGCTACATGTCTCTACTATCTCGATTGAAGGTTAAAAATCTTGAAAATATGTAAGTAAAATTAAATACCATTCGTGGTATATAAAGAAGGTAACAGAAGTTTATATATATTTTCAAAATCATTTACGCAATTATTTCGACTTGGCAGTATTAAGCGGTGACTAATGTAAGTTTTTGTTTTAGGTGTGTGATAGGTTTATTTTCTTTGTTTGCATTCTTGTAATGGAGATCAAGGAACTAAAATGCCTTTTTTATTCTTTCAATTTTTTATTAGCTTGATTGTCTGCTGGATGTTATTGCTGCTACTCTGGTAATATGGAGGTTTTACGGAACTGCTTCAACTTATTCAGATTTCAAAGAAAATGTGTAAGTAGTTATATCTACATATACCAGGTGTCCCCAAAATAACCGATGATTAGAAAAATGATATCTCTTGAATGTGCGTTCATCGTACAAATATTTTTTAAGAAACGAAATAAGTTCTTGTGTTCTGGATATTTCAAATTTTATAGTTTTTCTATAAAATTTCAACTTGTTTTTAAACATTTAACTGTGTTATATTCTTCAGGGTAACCCAAACTTTAGCAAAGCTTGACTGCGAAATTTTATGTCGAGGAGGCATTAATATGAAAGCAGTTTCATTAAATATATCTTTTATTGTTTAAATAAGTATAAAGCCAATGTGCTCGTTACTGGAGCAATCAAAATAAGTTGAATGTTAAAAACATAGTTCACGGAAAAATAACATTACCAGACCATGGTGAACCGATTCGAACCTTTCCTTCTACTGTCTAACATCTAATAGAACTGATCGAAACATCTTAAAAAAGCGAAGCAACAAACCAGTTGCATACGTCTAACATGTCTTCAGTCGAAGAACTTAAACCACTTCTCACATTCTGTCTGAAACCCACGATCATATCTCAACCAACTTCGGTCTCCTTTAATACTTACACGAGCCAAGTATAAAAGTAGTTAAATTTGCATTGCAGTTGTTGCCAACCACGAAACTCGGAAAAAGGTCGGGTTCGAATCCGTTTGTTTACTTGAGATCCTCGCGCGGGATTGGAAAAACTAAAGGCCACCATAAGAATTCGGATCCTAAAATAAATTTCCGCATGAATCTTTTCGAAATTTCTAACAAATTGACTTACGGAAATTTAAATTGAAGCATTAGAGAAAAAAAAGAAAACTTTCCAATTTGATTTTTTTCTGAAAACATTAAGAAACCTACTGGTTTTGAAGTTTTTAAATTATCTGAATATCAGCAATGAAATTTTTTGATTTTATTACTGAGGCCTTAGTTTTAATATATTACAGCTTTCTAAGAAAAGTCGAATTTTCAAGGAACGTTAGGAAAAAAATAAATGGAATCAAAACGATTAGTAATTGAAAGTATAAAGTGGTTTTTTACAAAAGATATTAAATTGAAATACAATTAACGTTTTTATCCCGCATTAACTATTTGTGTCTCATAAAATTAACTCTCGTACAGAAAAAAAACATTTGTATTTAAATTGCAACACAGAAATACTCATGCTAATGTTTTTATAATAGTGTAATATAATGCAAGTGATGATTAACTCTTGTTATTTTATTCCTACAGAGCTTGCATTTGTTTGGGCATTTTATTCTGCTTGTCATCCATTGGAATAACATCTAAATCTGTTCATGATTTAGTCATTCATCATGTTCCTCAACAAGTAAGATCCTTTATCTATTCTTTCTTTGAATTTCAAACAAATTTAAATGAAAATTTGCTTTTCTATGAAAGTGTTTTTTGTTGTACTTCATAACGTTAAAACCTAAAATTTGATCCTGTTCTTGAAGTGATTTTAAGTAACCTGGCTTTCTCTGAAAATTAGGCCAGCTCCACATTATAAAAATTCAAATAGGGTTGAAATTTTGAAAATCCGATGACTCCTATTTTTCTGAGAACGACAGAAGTCGCAGATGTATTAATACTGAATGTTATTCTATGCGAGTTGAATATTTTTAGTGCAGGATTTTGAGTACTAGTAAGGCTGTACTACAAAACAAAGAGCAAATTGAAGGCACATTAGATTTTCTGTGTTGACCTGTGTACTATAGCTCTCAACAGATTCTGGTGGTTGGTTACGTTAAAAGCGTTCAACAAATTAATGTTAACTGTACTATGATTAGTATATCCTAATAAGGGAATCCTATGGGCAGAAATTAATGAACTATCATCCTGAAAGAACCTTTTCTCACAGTTGTTAAGTAATTGTAAATTTCGTGACCTTCAGCACCATTTAGGGCTTGGGTTCTTAAATTCTCAGAAGTGCATTGTATGAATAATAGAGGCTGTTTGTGTGTGTGAATTCAAGTGGTTTTCAAAGTCCGTGGTCCGACATGATCAGTGGCGTAACGTAGACCCCCGCATTATGGTGGCCCAAAGCCTATGCTATGTTATGGTTTTGGAATCCTTTGTAAGATCCGGCTTGGAGCCCAAAACTTGACTTTGCAGGGGGCCCTAACATTCACCGTTATGCAACTAGACATGGTCCTTACGAATTAAGGTACCAGCTCGGGTGCTTTTGTTTGGCTGATATTCCAAAGTCTCCAGTGATTGATATTCCAAATCTCAAGTGATTTGGCTAAGTCTCCAGTAATTTCCATGCTTCTCTAGGACCATCAATTCAAGCAAACATTCTGGGTTTTTGGATACTAAGCAATTTAAGGCTGATTAAGGGGGTCCGGTACGTCCATAGGAGCCCATGTTAAATTGCTTATGTTTATGTGTACCTTTTTCTCAAACTACTTGCTTCTTATGAGTAAAACTTTTACAGTAGGTTATGTGTACTATCAATAACACTAACGAAGGGTTTTGTCTTTTTAAAAAAAATAAATTATGAATTTTTAAAAAATCGTTCAATTTCCCCCCTAAAATTTAGTTTGAAAAAGACATATCTGTAAAAGTTTGCTAGATATATCTAATTCCCTCTATCAAAATGTATAAATATGTTAAAAGTCTGCTCACTGAAAATTTGAGGATTATATGATAAGTAATTTTGGAGAAAAAGGAACAAAAGGGAAAAATATTACATTTTGTGAAAACAGACTTTAAAGTATAAAATTGTGATTTTTGGAGCATTGACCTTTTTAGTACTTCCCAGAAGCATAGGAAGTATTTATTTTACTATCTGCTCATACTAAAGATTCTTCTAATTTTCTTTTTTTTTCATTATTTTCAACAATCTTGCCTATTTTGGGGATATCGAGATGCTTTCGTTGGGCTACACGAATCCTAGGCGTATCTAGTTTTTTGAAGCATGACACACTGGTGTAATTTGATTCAATATCACAATATTTTAAGATCATTAGTTTTGCTACATGACTCGTATCGAATGGTGCAATAGCCATATTTACCCCTAATTTTAGAATTTTTAACCTCACAAATGTAGATCTTGGAATCGCTGACCATATCGTGTTATTAACAGACTCATTTGGGGGTTCTGGATTTTTCCATGTAAACATTTTTTTTAAATAACATATGGTGATACTAAAAATTGACTTCATTTAATTCATTGTGGTGTATGTGTTTATGATCATAGTGCCTTGCGTTACATTCAGCTTCTGTCTTTTGAAACTTGCACCAGGCATTTATAATCGCAGGACACAATCCATGTTGAGGGCTCTTTTATGAAGACAGGAGATGAAAATAAGCGGCCGAAACAGCCGTTTTAATGCTGTGTAGATCATTGGTAATTCTAAAAGCCTTACTATAACATCTTTGAATTTTTGATATTAAAATGACGGTGAGTTGGTTACGACCCTCTTAGGCTTTTTCCATCACTTAACTTTTCTCCTTAGTTAGTTTAGCTTTTACGATCCAAAAGACGTGTACGGATACTTTTCGATAAGCCCAATGCACTCTAATTTTTCACTTCAACATCATATGGATTAGCGCTCATCAGAAATTAATGCAAGTGGAAACACAGGTGCTCCTAGCAGAGCTTATTTGATGTGCGTCAAGGATTAGCTTCATTAAAAAAATAAATCAAAATACTTCTAATTATCGTATTTCCTCGTATCGTATACCATTTTAAAAAAAATATTTTAACTTTTAAAAGATGTAAAAAAATCGATAATTTTTAAAAATTTATGTGACGGATTAACAATTTTCGAAATCGACAATGTTTTCCAGCAGTATTAAATTTGTATTTTACTAAATTTAAATCAAGCCTTTTAAATTCAGACGGTGCGCTAATTTTTAGTTTCGATATTTTAATAAGATTAATACCCGATATTAATTCCACACTCGAAAGGACCGCGGCAATCGTATTGGTAGAGTAGCAAGTTCGGGTATCAATCTTTTGTTGCGAATTATTATTAGAAGTTAAATCTGTCAGAGTTTAAGGCCCTCTCGCATGAAAAGGTGAGCCAGCCTAGTTGTTTACCCTATTGCTTGATCGTGATTGAAAAAAAATTGCAAAAATTTGTAGTTAATAGCTCTTGATGTGCTTATATTGCAAAGATATTTCAAATAAATTGCACAGATAAAGTTTTTTGCCCGGTTTTGCCAAAAATTCTTTTAGTAACTAGAACACATTAAGCATGGTGGGAACTCAATACGAGACACGGAAGTTGGGCGAAGATATTGAGTGCTATCCTTGATAGTTCATTGGTTTGTTAAAATAACGCTAAAAGTTACGAAGGAAGGTTTTGGGAAGGAATTTGAATTACAAAGTCCGTTGTGTTGCTATAATAGTAGCCACATCAAATTTGTTATATTGAGATTCTGACTTTTCCCATCGCCACACAATAGAATTCAGACGGAACATGGTTTTTTTCAGGCTTTGGTACACAGCCATTGTAATTCCTTCCTCAAAGCAGAGTAAGGATACAATTTTCCCCCAAAACTACAGGCCTATTTCACTATTATGCTGCCTCTGCAAATTTGAGAAAATGGTTGATTTGTGTGCATTCTCAATCTAAAAATATATACAATATAAAGTGTGTACAATGACCACAAACTATATTTTGTTAGAATTTTCCAATTAATCAGTTTGGTGGCATTTTTTGTAACATTATTTGCAGTTCTATTAATGTCAACTTTTTAATGTTTTTAAACTTGTACATTTTATGTGCAAAGAATAACTAAGGGAATCTTTCAGCTTATGTACGTCTTCATCCTCGCTGCTGTGGGTGGAATAATGAACTCAGTGCTAGGTTGTGTTAAATACATGTTAGGAAAGAAAATGAACAGCCAGTCTCTCATTCTTGAAGGTAAGATGCACTTTTTATGTAAAATTCAACAAACCATTTAATAAATTTCCATGAATCCAAGCAATGTGTTTCATACAATTTTATTACCAATCGAATAATTTTCACTTCATGAGCAAGTGGAGGCTTCATGCACTTCATGTAAATTCTTTTTATTGAATGATTCATTTTTTCTTGCAGCTATCAACACATCCTTAAGCGCTGTTCTTGCCATGATGCTTGCCATTAGTGATATTTTGTACTTCTATCACCCATCTGCATGGACCATAGATCCCATTACAAGCCTTATTGTGGCATTAATCCTCTTCGTCGGTGGCCTAAGGTAAGCACTATGCAATTTCTGGCCAAAGTTTACAACACCTCGGGACATGAAATTCCTGATTGAGAATTTTTTGAGATCTTTAATATTAAAGGAGACTAAGCAGAAATTAAATCATCGAGTAACAACTATTTTACTTCAGCTAGAACTTGTAATAAAATGTATATGAAGGAACAATTACAAGATAGAAGGAATCAAAGTGCTACCAAAACACATTTATTGGGACATTACTAAACACTAACAAAACTGAACATGACAATTAACAGATACGTTGTGTTTAATTACTATTGATTTTCGTACACGCTGTTTCCACTTTGACTTTTAAATATGGTCTGTAGTCCCTTCATCGTGTTACTTTTTTCGTTGTTTCTTTCTGATTCTCGCTATATGCATCTAATTACATAGCACGCTCTTATAGTCACGTTACTGGATGTCATCTGATGGAAACGGATGTGGACTGAACGTTATTCACAAGTATAGTTCAGCTTATTTTCAATTAATAATTATATCTTGTTTTCTCGTGTCTGGCTTTAAATTGGAAGTTTTTAGAGATTCTCTTCCAAATGCTTTCAAGATGCCTAAACTTTGGAACAATTTAGAACTCGTTAAAATTTTTTAAATACATTTCCTTTGCATAGGCCATTTTCTGTGTTCTTCCTGCTGAGTCAATAACTTAAAGTGGCCTTTAATTTAACCTAAATTGAGCTAATTTAAGCGAGTTATATTTAGTGGATTAAATATCAAATGTTCAAATTTAATAGATATTTTGATTCAGTAAATGTAATTTAGCTGTAAAAAAATACCCGTGGGGAAAAAAATTGGAACACTCGGAGCATTATGTTCAAAATTTTTATTTCATAAAAAAAATAATTTACTCAACCGATTCCATAGAAAATTAATATAAATGACTTCGTATTTCCATAATTGATTTTTTTAAAGCCCATTTTTTTCGTATTAAATAACTAGAATGAGCATTCTCGAATTATCACGTTTAACACACATGCTTCCAGTCGGATACATGTGAGGTGCGATATCTAATCGGGGGAAAAAGCATTTGTCATTAACGAATGCAATTTACCTTGCGATGAAGTTATTTTTTGCGAACGCACTAACTCCATTAACCTTTAGCTTTTATTACCTGGCGTCCATTGCTCTCCATTATCCATTAGTGGATGCTATATCTCCTTGGACTAGCTTAATAACATGTATTTGACCTTCTAGAATAATTGGCTTCAATCCTAGAATTCCTTCCTTGCTACCTTTTGATCATCTTCCGAAGCTATTCAATTACCAAAGGAGATTATTTGGTAATTTTAACAAAATATTTGCGTGTTATTGATGCACTTATAATTATGCACTGTGAGGTATTAAGTTTACATTTAAGTTTCCTAAGCCAAGGCCCAACAGAAAATCTGAATCTCTTATAAATACGACTATATACAACTCTATAAAAGGAAATTTTTACGTTTAGTTTTTCATTTTTCTCGAGTTTAAGCTCTAAGAATACCGCCTTTTCGAAGTATAACTGGTCAAATCTTCAGCGTCTTAGAACAGATGCCGTGTAATGTTTCAAATGAATAAATGTTAAATTCACCTAAAAGTAAATATTGTTTCGGATAAATCCTCATGGCCGCGGTTTGCTAAGTGGTCTAGGCATCGGATCATGGATACCGTGTCACGAGTTCGATCCCAGTACCACTGAAGACCCGCCGTGTAGGGGAGCGATGCACGCTAAATCTGTCGAGAGCTCATACGTCCTCCCGTTGGTGTGGTAGTTAAGAGAGGGGGTGCCATCCCAGGTGTCGTCCGCGTCACTTGACAATGGTTCAAAATTACGCGGACCGTCCAAAAACCCTCGTGTAGCTAAACAGTGGGACGTTAATATTCACTCACTCCACTTACGGATAAATCCTCAAAATATATTATGTAACTTTCGTAGGATTATATAATTAATTTTTAAACATATTATGCATAAAATTTTGAATGCAAGAAGCAAATTCAAGAAATAAATTTAATTGTATTTTGTACATTTTCGGCTGAACTCGGAATACGGAGTTACGTTACATTGTTGTGTTACGTGAATCCGTGTTATACGAAACAAATCTAGATTTTTTAATTTTTATCTTAATTAAAAAATACTTTTATATTTTTATAAAGTAATGCATATTAACATAAATTTTTTTTCTTTATCACTAAGCGCTATTAGCCATTACAATTTAGAGACTTTTTAAAATACATATTTTAATGTTTGCTAGGCATAGTTGCAGCTTAATTCATAAAGATAATTATTTCTTTAGAAAGGTTGAGTACTACTTACCTGTGTGAATTTTTAACTTAGAGGTAGTAAAAAGACACAATTAAAGTTTTAAAGAGTACTTAAATATCAAATTTCACGAGAATTCTTCATGAAAATCTGATGTGTACGCTTTCGAAAAAAATGTTAAATGAGGGTATTCTTTGAATTTAAAAGCTTTATATCACACACACGCTTACTGAATTTCTGTACGGAGATCTCCCTACTTTATTCAATTTTAAAGTCCACTTTTAATAGATTTTCTTATTTCATGTTGCTTGGAGATTTTACCAAATTCTTGAATCGTGTTAGTCAATACATGCTGAAGATGTATCGTACTTGCATTTCCATATAAAAATTCCAAATAATACAAATACTAAATTGTGCGAACATTTTCAAATTAGGTGTTAAAAACTTTGATCAAGCCATGTATGAATTTTAGAGAAAATGTTCAAAATTTTTAAAGCATACCTTAAACTATGCAATAAATCTAAAAAGCTTTTAAGTTTTGTCTTGTATCTTTTATAAATGCATTGCGAGAACAGTTCCGCTAATATATATAAATTTAAAAGTTTCTTTTGAATTTAAAGCATTAATTTCTCTTCCTGAATATATTCGGAATGGAGTCTAGTCCGTACCTTTTACTATCTGTAGCCTCTCCATCTTGTCATACGAAAAGACTACTTTCATAAATGATTCACACAGAATAATTAATAGCTACGTGTTCATCAACACAAAGGTCTTCTAGAGAGTTTCTAGTTGCTTTAGAGAATACCTTTCATCTACATAGGGATTCTTTGTTTGTCCCAAGGGTCTTAACTTTTCTCGGAGGAAACAAGTACCTCTGATCTTATAAATGACAAAGGAAGCCAGAGCCTCGTCTAAAGGTCGGTGAAAAGTTGGTAGCGGAAATGCCTCTTATAGAATATTCATTTCGGCATCTCGCCGAAATGCTATTTTATGAAAGTACGTGAATTATAGAGCTTACAGCAGGTAGTGCATTACAAGAGATGAATTGTACCTCTTTTTGAGTTATAAACCAAAAGAGTGGGAGGAGAAGACTAAGTAAGGAAAAACGGGAAAGAGAGAAAGCTTTCGCGGAAAATAAATTTTTGGGTTTTAGAATTTTTGCTTTTTTTATTGTGTCAACCAAGTTAAAAATGTGTGTTTGAACCATTTTGATGAATATTTTTTGAAAATTGAACTGATGCTTTTTGCAAAAAGAAGCCACCTTTTGCTTCCACAAACTTGAATTTCTTTCGTTACTGGTTAAACTACAGAACGTTTTTGTTCAGGAATGATTAGTTATTTTTGTCTTTGTGAGTGAATCATTTGCCTTCGTATTATTTTTTATACAATTGGAATTATTTTGACGAATTGGAAAAATGGATCCAGTTAAAGATTTGGTTTCAGAATAGTATTATTTGAGTTTTCTTCCAAAGTAATAAACTGGAAAAATAAAGATTTCATTTTTTAATGTTTTTGTATATAATGAATACAAAATGTAAGAAAACAGCTAATGAAGCAATATTTTTCCAGTTCACTAAAATTGGTAATCTCTTTAGTAAAAGAATTAGGTGTTGAATGCATGTTTTGCCTTAATGAAAAGATTTAAAGCAATTAAATGTTAATGATATAGCAAAATATATTAAAATTACTAAATATTGATTTCTTTAACAAATCAGTTAAACCTGATATTCTTTTATTTGCTTTGTATTGTGACTTATCACCAGAATGATGCTAAAGTGTATTTGATAGATCCGTAAATTTTGGACAATAAATTTGAGGGAAATGATTATGGTAAAATATATTTCCAAAATGTATCTTACGCATGCAATTTTGCCCGAGTTGTATTTAATTTGTGTGCATTTTTCTCACAACATGCTCTATGCATCTTTATATCTATAAATATTGTTAACAATCAACTTGAGAATTTACTGCATAATATTTCAGTGTAAATTATTTGTATACCATTGATTTCTAATTTATACTTGTGTTCTTTTCAGAGTGTTATGCCGACGAAAACATTCGGACGAAACTACGCCCCTCCTCGTGGGGGTTGCAGTGTGAGCGGCACGCCCCCTTATTCCTTAAATGCTCACTTCTCTTCAGTTCGTCAATTGTAGATGCCGTGCATCGACGTCTTGACTACCACGGCAGATGTGCCAAATCACAGTGCCAATGAACACCGTCCCTTAAGCTGCTTGCAGGCCGGTCAGAAATGACCATTCCACAGACCGCAGGCCCGGCCGAACTTCCTGGACCACAGGACGAAGGCTCGAAAGTCTAGCATCAGCTTCGTTTAGTTTCCGGTTTAGAATTTTATCTCGTTTGTTTCTACCAATTTTATAAATGTAGGCGATATTATTCTGTGCAACATACGCGCACATTACGATAAGCTGCTTTTATTAATCTATGTAAATTAAAACATGATTTTATTGTTGATAATTAAATGTTCTCGTTTTGCGTCTGTATTTTAGTTACGTTTAGTTCATTCATTAAAATATTAACTTATTTTGCACACTAATATTTCGTAAGATTTTCCTGAAAGTTTTACTACTGAACAATACTTTCTAAATAACTGCATGCAGAGATTTGAAATTTAATGTTCACGTATCCATCACATTAAATCCAACTTGGCGGCAAAGTTTAAGTGAGGCGTCATCCGGAAATGCAGGAATCGAGTTATGTTTGGAGTTAAGTGATGACGAAACTAATAACACGCCCCAAAGGTTCATTGTTTCGCTGAATTGCCGGGAAGAATTATGTCCTGTTAAGTACTGTTAATTCAATTGATCGTACAATTTAGTCAAACTGGAAAATTGATTATGGTACAATTTGCTTTTAATAAAGGGAGCCATTTTGATTCTAATAGTCTAATTTTTAAATATTAATTAGCGTATGATCCGGCGTATAAAGCGCACTTTCTTACACCCAAAAAAAACGATTGAAATTCATGGGCACGCGTTATACACGTCGAGTATATAAAAGATTGCTTTAAAAAATAAAGATTAGTGTTTAAAAATATATCTGCTTATGCCTTTTGCCTCCTTTATGGAATTTTTTTTCCCTTTTAATATCCACATATTTCACTGTCTTTTTGATTTTGCTTTGAATATTTTACTAATACACACATATCTAAATGGACTAATGATGTTGATCTGCTTGGGATAACTGTCATCTGTGCTGAACTCGGTCAGAGTAATTTCTTCGTATTATCCGCTTAAGATTTGAACCTGTCCCAAACCAAGTCTTTCTGGATTCTTTAAAACAACTGGAGGCTTTCGACGAACAATTCTTCTCGGCAGTTTTGTAGTTTTCGTCCATCTTTTTCATGCACATGAATGAAAAACACCTTTCGGAAAAATTAGAATTTTGGATTCGGTTTTCTTTAAAAAAAAGTAACCACAAATCTTAGTATTGTACTATACCCGTTAGGCAGAAGAACACTACGTGGAAGTGAAATGTTTCGTGACCTGTTGTATTTATGGGGAACCATTTTTGTCAAAAGATATGAGCAGTGTATGTGTACAATTTCACGTGCCTCCCTCATCCGGTATAGTGGTTAGTCACCCTGATTTCCGTCCCGTTAGGCCCGGTTTCGAATCCCGGAGAAGGCATGGATGTCTGTAAACGTATGGTGCCCCTTTCCGCATGGAGGTACTGTAAATAGTTGTCGAGCCGCAAGTCCTCTCGTGAGGTGGGTAGAGGTGGGAGGCTTCTGAGCACCCCTTGGACGTTCTCTCTCAAAATTGGGATGGAACCAAGCCAAATCGTACTGTCGCTTGTATGGTACTCAAAACTACGGCCTAACGACAGGCGTACATCTAGCTCTTTGCTGTGATGAACTTTGTGGGCCTCCATCTGACACCGTCAGGCAAGTGGCATTAGAAACAATACAAATTTGTTTCCTTGTAAAAATAAAAAATGGGCCCGCGTTACACAGCGAATATGCCTAAAAACTGAGGTATGTGACTACCCAAAATTCGCCGTTTTGGTGAAAATTTTCGAAGTTTTGTTTTTATTTTATATTCCATCCATTTAAGATTCGAAAAACACTATTTGTTTCTACTATGTTTAGAAGTAAAGTTATAGCATAATTGGAGTAAACCGGAAATGGAGTTCACAAAACTGGAAGATCTCTACACAATATTTTTAAGATATTGAATTGAAATTTTCAGAACAGTGTTTTATTTAATTCTATCTGTTATGAATCAAAATCTAATATCTGTATTTTTTTATGCACTTGATTACTTTCTTATGGAAAAATCATTAATTTCTTAACAGAGTTTTTGCATAAAATTTGGCAAATTGAAAACTGTCAAAAGTATTATAAATCTTTTAATTCTCAACACACTTAAAGATGTTATTTATGTACCGTATAAATATTACCAGAAAACATTTATTAGAATTTGTGTAAAAGATCGTATTTGCAATTTTTCATTAAAATTTCACTAAAAACGACAATTGTTATAGTCTATAAAAAAATCTCCAAGAAACAGCAAAGGAGTAAAAAAGTTCGAATTTGTTAAACATGAAGCTAAAGAGAGCTTGCGTTATAAATGTGGCGAGTTTAAAATATGCAGAATTGGTAGAAAATTTTTCATATTGTATTAAAATCATTAAAGGCATTTTCTGAGAAACTGGTTTTCAATTTTTTTTTTGCTTCACTGTAAAGTTTACTACAGGATTTATTTTAAAGATAATGCATTGAAATTTTCAGAATGTTTTTAGTCTTATCTGTGTTATAGACTATGATCTTATCTGTGTAAATATTTATGTATTTTATTGCACTTTTTGCGAGAAAATAACATTAGTATTTTGTAAAAAAAATAAGTTCTTGCATAAAAATTGACATACAATAGAAAGTCGTTTATCCGAATCAATTGGGACAGACACCGTTCGGATACGCGATTGTTGGGATAACCTAAAACCATGTATACACTATACAAATATTGAAAATCATAAGTGGGAAATGTGCTTGAAGAAAAAGCAAAATAGGTGCAAAATGTCTCGATTTTATCTTGATTGGGGAAAATAATCCATTATCTTTAGGTGTACCATTGTACACCTTCGTGTTTTCAATGCTAGGTCTCTGATTCTCTTCAGCAGCAGTAGTTGCGTAGGACAGCACTTTTATTGTTGTTCGTACCACTCCATAGCTGTCTTTAACGCAGAAAACGCGTCAACATTTGCTACTTCCGTTGTTGCCCTCGTCTTCATCCATTTAATCGTCGACAGGTTTGAATTCTTCTTGCACGGAAGTCACAATTTTGTCATCAATTAGCATTTGAAATCTAGTCTTCCGCATCACATGCCATTCAAGTTTCTACATCAACAAAACTCAAAAGATCACGTATACAAACATATCTTGTATATCTTGCATACAAACTGACCTAATATTCCGCTCAGATGTTTACCAAACCACACACAGCTGAAATCTCTCACTTTTGGGTTTCCTGTCACTGTGGCCTCACACGAAACAACTGTTGAACATTGCACTGCTCGAAAAAGTATCCGGACTTTGGTTCGGATATTTGACGCTCCGGATAATAAACGTTCGGATAAACGTTCTACTGTATTTCAAAAGTTTCAAAAATATTACAAATCTTATAACTATGAACTGTATAAATAATCGAATATATTAAAACTTCTAATACAAGGTTTACCATAACTGCAATTTTTCACTAAAATTTCACTCAATTCCCAATATATCCAAAATTATTTTTATTTTATGGAAATTGTATTTGAATTCCTAGTTTTTATGTCCTATTTCAAATTATAAAGTGTTTGTTTAGTTAAATTTATATATTTCAATTAGGGGTCCGCAGGTAGTCGCATACCTTAAACGTAGTCTAAAATTATAGGTTCCAGATTATACGGTACATCTTGATACGTATTTGGATTCTGTCCTACAATGTACGAATTGAGTGAAGAGTTGATATTTTCATTGAACTAGGTGCGCGAGAAATATGGTAGGGTAGCGTAACTGATTTACAGTTTTATCAGATTGGGGGAATGGAGAAAAAAATTGTTGCACAATTAAAATAGATCTTAAATCCTATATTACACTCAAGGAGCCTTCACTCATCAACGGAGGTTTTGGAGAGATTTTTTGGACCCCCTGTTCTATACTTCTGAATTTTGTGCTACAATCAGATGAGGTCGATACCCGATTTTCATCTCGCTGTCTGTTTACGCCAATGTAAGGACTTGGAGTTCCGACAAATTTAATATGTATTGGCTCCTGTACACGTGTTGAATACAAAATTTGCATTAAAGAATGGTCAAGAGATTTAAGGAAGCTACACTGTAGCTGAGCCTTTAACTTTAAAACTCTGGACTAAATCTTTTTGGGAAAAACCTCAATGTTAAGCCAAGGCGATTTTTTTGCTTTTTAATAGGCAATGGTCATTTTATTAAAAAGGTTTTTGATTTGTATAAACATATTTCTGCATACAGTTGCTATAAAAAGAATTTAGTACACATAATAAATATGAGTAAAAATTAAAATACGTTGGATATTAATTTCAGGTTTCTAAAAGTGATATTTTTTTAAAAACTGAAAGCATTGTTAAGGGATTGTCTTACAAATGTAAGAAAGAATCTTCCATTTAACAGGATTTACCCATTTATAGTACGATTTTAGAGTAAATCGTAATGTATTCTGGATTTCTCAAGTATTTGCTGTGGATTTTCTTCTAAAAGAAAACACTCATTTAAATCTACAATAAAATTAAAAAAACATTACAAATATTGAACCTAGAAACTCGAATCCGTAATCGCAATATTGCATATGAAAAATGAAAACGCACAGTCGTTGTCGAATGTTTGATTACAATGTTTCTCTTCACGCTGTTGAAAAACTTTTAAGGACTTCTAATCCTTTCTATAATTAACTTGGAAATTTCTGGAATTTTACAGAAATGGTTGAGTAAATGAACTAAATGCAGAAATCGGCAAAGGCTTATAAGTTGTTTTCTCTAAAAATACAACACACTAACGTGCGTGTACCACATACGTTATCGACACCAATATATGCATCTACTTCAAGAATTAATTGGAACCGCAGTAGCCTAGTGGTCAAGGTAACGAACTCGTGCTTGGCGTGTCGCGAGTCTAAGCCTCCTACCATTGAAGACCTGCCATTCAGAGTAGGCGGATACGTGTTAAATATGTCGGCACAAATGTCCAGCCATTGGTGGGGAAGTTAGGAGAGAGGGGTGCTAGCTCAGGTGTCACGCTCGTCACTTGACCATGACTCAAAATTACGAGGTCCGTTGCCAGATCCCTCGTGTTGATGAATAGTATGACATTAATATTCACTCAGGCGCTAATTTAACTGTTTAGTCGGTACATTTCAAGAAATTCAATTTAATGTGCTAATTCTCTTGGTTTTGAAAACCAAAGTGCGCATCCAACAAGAAAGAAAATTGAGAAATAATTCTCTTGTTAAAGAACCTTTTTTTAAAAAAATTTAATTTTCTGATTGTGCAAAAAAAAAAAAAATAATTAAACTACGAAAAAAAGGAAATTATTTTACACAGGTATAGTCTTTTCTAAATATTATACGCACCCATTGCTTTCAATATAAGAAAAAGTAAAGACTTCTTAAAAATACTTGGAAATACTCATTTCAAATTTTTAGTCCCAAAACGTATATTTTAAACTTCAAAATTAAAGAAAAATAATTTAACATCGATACTTTATTATTTTTTGGAATTGATTATTCTGGTTTTGTTTCTAAGAATGAGTAATCAGTGGTGTACTCAAGTATAGGGCTTGTTATTTAAAACCCTTCCCATAAACCACCATATTTTTACTTTATCATTAACATTCTCACGGCTTTCGTCAAAGTTTTTTTTTAAATATAACCTTTTCCACATGAAAGTAGTCTGAGTATTCGCCACTGTGACTGTTTTTTTTCAATTCCTACTATTAGTTCACACACTCCCTCTTTCTCTCTCTCTATATATATCTTGTTCAAATTTTCAATCGTCAATAAAATCCATTCACACAAGTTCAAATACATTTTTCAAAACTTATAGTGGATGATCCTTGATGTTAATACAGTTTTTTCAATTAGTAATTCATTAATTAATGAATAATTAATAAACAAAAATAATAGTCCAGCACCATATATAAAAAGGGAAGTTGCTCGCTGTCTCTGTAGCATAATGGGTAGCGCGTTGGACTTCTAATCCAAAAATCGTGGGTTCGAATTCAACATAGGATGGCCCAATTCCTGAGATTGTAGTTTTTTCACTATACCATTTTATTAGAATAATTAAATTTAATGAGTGAATAAAAGTAACTAACAAAAATAATAGTCCAACTCCATATATAGAAAGGAAAAAGGAAAATCGCGCTTTTTCTATTTTGTCACTTAATATTGTATTTCTGTCATATGTATATACATATTTATATTGATTATCGTTATTTAATAAAAAGTAAAAATAAAAATTTTCTTTGTTGACCAAAGCTGGAATTGACTTAAATTTTTCTTTATATTACTTGTTTTTAAAGACAGGATTAAATACTTCATAAATCTTTTAGGACATTTCTAAAAATAGGCTGACGGTAATACATATTCTCCATAAATTGAAATAAATGTGGTTAAATATATAAATTGTTCAACAAAATTGTTTTTAACTGCATTATCTTACACGTATATCTACTTCTATGTTTTTTAATGGAGTATTTATTCTACCTGAAAATGCTTCATACCTTTAATTCCAACACTTCTTGGTAATATCAAATATACTTGCAAAATATTAAATTTGAATTAACTCATTTAAATTCATTCTTATATGTTGTGCCTATATTGAGACATACCGGCTGGGTGGCATACTTACTTTGCCGTTGGTCTTGTACGCCCAAGTTTGGGGGTTCGATCCCGGCCCAAATATACTCATGTCCATAAATTAAGGATAATGAAGTTCAGGCAAAGAAAGAGACAGAAGCAAAACAAATTTGACTTATTTGTAAAGTCTATTAATTAAACAAAAGGTAAAGAGCAAAAAAGATGCTATATGTATGAAATAATTAATAAAAATTGCGATTTTTACTCCCTGGAGCAAATTTCAAAAAAGAACCTATTTACAAAAAACAGTATAACATGGTTAGTATGACGGTTAATACGGAGTATGTCTCCCGGACGATGCAATACAGGCCTTACAACGCCTACGCATGCTGAGTATCAAATTATCAATCTGATCTTGGGGAATATTACACCACTCCATCAAGCAATGCCCTCCGAAGTTCCGGTAGACAAGTGGGAGGGGGTTGACGGGCTGCAATTCGTCGGCCAAGCATATCCCACACATGCTCTATTGGATTCAAGTCCGGTGAGTATGCTGGCGAATCCATACGGGTGATATCCTCCGATTGAAGGCATTCGTCTACAAGGTTTGCACGGTGAGGACGGGCGTTGTCATCCATAAACAGAAATTCAGCACCCATGGCGCCCCAAAACAAACGTACATGTTCTTCCAGAATGACATTCCGATAGATGTGGTCTGTCATCGTTACACTCTGAACATGCAGGTCAGTTCTGGAACCAAGAATAATTCCTCCCCAAACGAGCCATCCTGCACCACCGTAACGGTGTCGTTTAATGGTGTTCTCTTGATGGTAACGGGTACCTGGCACTCTCCATATGAAAGTCCGGCGAGAATCTGATTGCAAACTAAACCAGGACTCGTCGGAAAACATCACACAAGACCACTGTTGCGGTGTCCACAATGCATGCTCTCTACTCCAGGTTAATCGCAGGCGACAGTGAGTTGCGGTAAGGGGAACACATCTGACAGGCCTCCGAGCATATAGACCAATGTGCTCTAAGCGTCTGTACACGGTCTGCCTTGAAACTGTCGTACCGGTAGCTGAAGAGAGCTGACGAGATAGGTCTGATGCTTTGCTCCGTCTGTTTCTTTTGGCAGTAATTGCCAAATACCGGTCCTCATTCGGCGTTGTAACTCGGGGGTGACCTGTGCTGTAACATCTACTCACATTACCATCATCTTGGAATCGTTGCCAAAGCCTGGAGATGACACTTTGGGCGATTCAAAGTTCCTCGAATACTTCCACATTCCAGTCGTCCGATAATTCTACCACGTAAAAAGTCATCCAAATGCTTCCTTTGTGCCATAACTATGCGGTTATTGCACTGAATGGCTTTTAAAGCGCTTGTGAACAATTTTACTTGTTTGCCACCATTCCTTATATACCCCTATCTTACACTCTCGTCATTGTGACGTACTATCCGCGCCATCTGGTGGTTTCCTGTAATTTGAATATTCTTCTTCAAGATGTGTGTGATAATTCTACACGTGAAATTTTTATTTTAGTGTTCAATTTCTGTCTGATTCTGAATTTTCCTTAATTTATGGACATGAGTGTAATTGGATTTTCATGATGAAGAAAATTGACAGCGTCAATGTGGTATGATTATGCGGCATGTTAAGGATTTCTAGCGTGCCTTTGTTTGGCTTGGGTGCTCTCGACAAAATTTAATTCCTAATTAAGTTTCACATCGCCAAATCACAGGTGCCTCTTTCTGGGAAGGAAACTGGCCTTCAAAATTAATTGCGGTGATTGGTATGCCACCTATATGGTTCAGCACAAAATCGAGATATCAGCTCTCAGGGAATGCACTAGGGCTTCAATGATAAAATACAAATCCACAGCCCCATTAGAAATAAAAAATAAAAATAATATACTCCTTTTTGTAATATAATGATCAAAGAAAGGTTTTTTCCCCAAACGAGCAGTTAAAGAGGTTTAACCTCAGATTATAGAAATATTAATTACTTTTTAAAATTTTTCTGCAATTGAATTCTCTTTGTATACAAATACAGTGGCTCTCAAAAAAGTTTCGTACACTTGCAATTTTCTTTAAAAATTCATGTTTTCGTCCAATGAAAATTAATATATCGGAATTGTAATTTTTTTTTATATTTGAAACTTGCTCTTATTGAAATCAATTAACAAATTTTTAAAACATAGTATAACTTTTATTTTGAAAAATTAATAATCAAAGAATGACTAAAAATATACGCCACAAATGTCTTTGTACACTTTAAAAATCTGAACATAGTTTCAACTGTTGTATTTTTTCCTTAATTTAGTAGAATATTTTTTAACGTCTGCAACAACTTTTAAATGTCTTGGTATAGACAAAAGAATAAAAGAACATCGATGGAGAGAGTACAAAAAATTGATGAAATATAAACGAAGACGTTTAAAAGTTGTTGTGAACGTTAAAAATACCTACTAAATTGGAAAAAATGCAATAGTTAAAACTATGTTGAATTTTTTTTTAAGTGTACGTATACTTTTGTAGAGTATATTTTTAATAGTTCTCTTTGATTTTTAATTTTCCAAAATAAAAGTTATACTATGTTTTAAAAATTGATTAAGTTATTCCAATAAGAAGTTACATATATTATAAAATTTACAATTCCGATAAATTAATTTTTATTAATCGAAAGCATTACATTTTATAGAAAATAGCGAGTGTACAAACACTTTTAAGAGCTACAGTATAAAGGAATAAAATGTTTTAAAATTAAAAGTTTGTTGAACGTATTATGCATTAGCATTTTATTTGAATTAATGAATTCATATTAGCTTCAATCCAGCTTGTGTAATATGCATATTTCTTTCATCTACTCAGTATTTTCAAGGTATTATATAATAGCATATTTTACTTAATGACCCTTTTTTAATTTAATGGTAGAAAGCCGTTTTAATTTCGCATTATTGCCTTTGGTAAAGGCTTATTAATGAATTCATTGTCTTATTCCAGCTATGGAGTTCGAGTAATTATGTTGTTTATTTACGGTATTGGATTATATGTGTGAATATTTTGACGCTTTTAAATACTCATTCATTTACTTTACATTAGAATCCCTTTAAGTAGGATTTAAGTTAACTAAGAAATCAATTTTTTTATTATAAAATTTTCTGTGTGAATCGTGAAGCTGAAATTTCAATACTTCAGAAATTCAAATTAAGGGCAACATATACAATTACTGGTTTTGTTTTGTGCATCTGTAAATTATTGAAGAAAAAGAGATCCAGTAAATTTTAAGATATATATTTACTATATATCAACAACACAAAAATACAAACATATACACAATGATGAAATTACATATCTATGTATGTAGGTAACAAAAAAACAAAAAACATAACACAAAAAAACACAACACAAAGAACACAAAATACAAAAAAACAACAACACACACACACACAAAATACACTAAAAACAAAACAAAACAAAACATAACAACACAAAAAAAACCACAAAATACACAAAAAAAACATAACACACTCACAAAAACAAACAAAAAACACATAAAATAATACAATTCAATTGTAATACCTTTAAAATAGCACTTACGATACTTTGACACAAAGTACACACAATAAAAAAAAACAAGAAAATATTTACAAATTTTTTAAAATTTAAGGTATTTTTAAAATTTAAGGTTTTTTAAAATTTAAGGTATTTTTAAAATTTAAGGTATTTTTGTAATTTAAGATATTTTTGTAATTTAAGATATTTTTGAAATTTAAGTTTTTTTAAAATTTAAGTTTTTTAAAATTTAAGGTTTTTGAAATTTAAGGTTTTTTGAAATTAAAGGTTTTTTGAAATTTAAGGTTTTTTGAAATTTAAGGTTTTTTGAAATTTAAGGTTTTTTGAAATTTAAGGTTTTTTGAAATTTATGGTTTTTTGTGCATTATTTTTTTAAAGCTTTTTTTGCCCTTTTAAAAATTATTTGGTTTTTGTTTCATTTTTTAACATATCTTGTGTTTTTTTTGAAATCCCACTTGTGCAGACGCGGTAAACTGGGCATCGGGAGACTTGCTAATTGATGGTTGGATGTTTTTTTCAAAATACTTCTACTTCAACACACGGGAGGTTAAAACTTCTATATTGGATATTTCTTTTTTTGGCGAGGGGAAAGGTTTCTATTTGAATGAAATTGGCTGGTAAATTTTTCATTAATTCTTCATCTGTTGGGTGATTCCTTTCTTTTACTCTTTCCTTCATCTATTGTTCAATCTGAAATATTTAAGAGGATAAATTTTGATTATTGTTCCACAATCTATTTTTTTAAAATTTGCTATCTTCACTCTGATATCTTTTCTTTGCATTCAATATTCTTTCCTTTTCATCTTCCATCAATTTTTCTATTAATCTATTGAGACTGATTGTGTGCTTATAACGTTCTTGGAATTTTGAATCCTCTTCCATGGTATGGCCTTTTGCTTTTGGATCCTCATCTCCCGGTTTCTTTTCGTGATTCTTGGTGTTTTTCTCATGGAATCCATCCAGCAGTAGTATAATAGGCGGTAGAAGCAGAATGTCCCAGTAATTAAAGAATAGAAATCGGATGGCGAACCACGCCCATACAAGCAGGATAATTTTGTTTAAAGAGTCTTGGTTCATTTTACTATGGAGAACGGGAATTTTTCGAAGAATTTTGAGCCACAATTTAGAAGAACGTTGAAAATTTTAAAAAGAAGCCGGATGATGTCGCAAATTGAAATGGCTGAAATTTAAAGGAGATTTTGAGTAATATGGAAATTGAAGGGCCAAATATGTAGAGCAGAAATCAGATAATTTTGTAAATTTCGGAGGGCGGGCGTTTGAAGTGGAACTCGGATAATTTCGTAAAACGAAGAGGCAGAAATTCAAATCAGAAATCGGATGATATGGGACAGATATTGAAAACCAAGCGTATACTTCAAATGTAAATTACATTCTGAAGTTAAAGAACTGTTAAAGATATAACAGTGCTCATTTTAAACAATGCCGAGTGACAATAATAGTTAACAGTGGAAAATCTTAACAATTGAATCATTCTTAAAGTCCATTGTTGAGTTAGTATGTTTATATAAATATAGCAATATGAATATCAACGTATAATAATTAAAAGATCTTCAATTACTTGTAAGGAACGGGGGTATTGCGGAATTTCACGCTGAGTCAAAAAATATAAGATATTTAGTGGCAAATTTGCTACTATTTTACAATAAAAAAGAGAAAAAAAACACTTTGATTTTTTAAATTAAAACTCATTAGCTAGGGTTTTGAAGGGACCCAAAGAGCATTTACTTGAGCTGCTTTAGTTTTCCAAATTACTAATATACCACTATATGATATAAGGAAAGTATTTCTTTCATTTGTTGCCGTATATTAGATTTTTCATCACAGCAGAACTTCTTAGTAACACATTATGATATATATATATATATATAAATTTTACATTCACTCATCGAGATTTTGAAAAATTTCAATCGGTAGACAAACTGTAAGGTATTAAAATCTTTCAAAAAGTATCATTGCCTTGTTGGTATTTCATTAATGAGATCGAGGATCATTCGATACGTATAACTTTATATTATGCCACTATATTTCAGAATTATTTGGTTCTTCTATTCATAGTAAAAAATCTGTTATTGGTATTTCAGTAATGAGATCGAGTTAACTTCGATCATTCGATACATGTAACTTTATATTATACCACTATATTTCTGAATTATTTGGTTCTCCCATTCATAGAAAAAATCTGGCTACTCTATCATATTAAAATAGCAATATATTTTTACTTATGGAATTTTCTCATTTCGGAAACAAAGATTAATTATAAAACTTACGAAATGAAATTAGATTGTTTTATTGAAAAAGCAACTAACATATCCGTAATCTACATATTTTTAAATGGGGAATAATCACCATCCACGGTAAGATAGCTTTGGAGGGGCGAAGGGTTTCTAAACCAGGCATTTCTCACCACTTCCACTAGAAGCTATGCTCCTCCAATTCTTAGTTTATATAAAGACCAAACTTAGCTCCTTTCCTGCATCTTTCCATTGCATACAGGCTCTCGTGCTCCAATTATTATTTTTCATTATATTTGAACAAATACAGTTATATATATATCCGAAGTAAAAACTAAGAACTACGAAGATATTTTTATTTCTGTGTCTTAATGCTAGAACAACATTGTGAAAACTTTATGTTGTGAATTTAAATTTCAAGCTTCGTGAAAGAAATTCCAAAAGAATAATATTGCTATATATAGTGCCTTGTTCTAGAATGTTATGTTTACATTAATAATTTAAATCGATTTTTTGATTATTTTGCATTTAAAACTCATTTCAACACTTTTTTTATTAACCTTAAAGCTTGTCATAAAATACGTAATATATTTTTCTTACTTGTGCTGGGGGATTTAGTGTATCTCTTGACCGAAATCATGAATGCTTTCTCCAACTCATTTATGGAACTACGTATAAGCGTTGCTGAAAATCTCTTAAAAGTATGTCTTCCCGTAGCAGCATTTTTACGAATAAATTGGACTTTTACTTCTTTAGAAATAATTGTAATATTTTCACTGATTCTCAGCTGTGTTAATGGAAAATATTTTATAATACAAAACTAACAATATTAAATAACTATCTTAACCGAGTTAAATATCTAAGTTTATGTATCAATGCATGAGGGGTGTTCAAAAGCAAGTGATTCGAGATGTGTATCTATGAGGTACGTAGGGATAGAAATGAGGCAGATACATAGATAGAAACAACAATATTTATTGAAGGAAATGCATACAAAGTTTATTAAACAAATCCCTCATGGCGTTTAGGCAGACTTCCCATTGCTTAGGAAGGTTACAAATTCAGTCCGCGAAGAGCAATGTCGGTTGATCATGGAACAAGTTCAGAACAGAACCGATAGAAACGTTGAACTCATTTGCAACGTCACAAATGTTTCGATGTCGATTTCCCTTGATTGCAGTGTCAATGTGCATACTTAGCTTTCCTGTCCCTTGTCTCCTGTCGACCGTCGCTAAAAATGTTCACCAACATCATCACCGAGGGCTTTTACAGACATGTGTCACCGTACACAACCAGCATTCTACGATGAATATCCACCAGCTTTCCACCCTTCCAGTGTTAAATCTTTATTACAGTTCGGCGATCCGTTTTGGACTCAGTGGTATCCACGCCAGCCACTTTTAAATTAATGCCACGCCCATATGAATGCAGTTATCACAAATCTGTTGGCGCACACGCATGCGTGGTACATACATCTTTATTATTACATTTGTTTCACGAAAATGCACTGAAAATTGTTGGCATGCGACACTTCGAATCACTTTCATTTGAAACCGCCTAATATACAATGTTTTCACTAAATAATTATAGAAGAAGAGAAAGGGAAACAATTTTTTAGTTAGCATAATAATTATTTAAAAAAAAAAATTTATAGTGGCAGAAGAGAGACTGAAGAGAGTTTTGCGGAAATCAAATTTGATTGAGGAAAAGTTTGAAAGGGAAAGGGAGCGAAAAAAATAATTGTATTTATGTTATAAAAAATTTCAAATTCTGTCCTTTTTAAATCAATAAGAACAGTATACGAATGTTTTTCAGTGTAATAGAATGCTTTATTCCAAAACTTGGATATAAATAATATATAAAAATTATAAAATCATAAGCGCATGTTGAAAAACCCTGCGAAGTGATCGGGTAATGGCTAGTATTAAATAAAAGCTTTATGCTCTATACACTTTATATTTATTTTTATAAAAATAAAAATGGCATATTTTCCTTGAAAAATTGTGAAAGTTATTTGTGTAATAAAATGGAAGATGTACTTTCCACATTATCTAAAATGTTTACAAGTAAAAGGAAAAACTTTAAAAAATAATATAAAAAGTATTGAAAAATCAAATGTATAAGTTTTTACATATGTGTAAAAATTACATTTATTATTATATTTGAGAGAGGAAACTTTGTATTGAAAATGAAATGCATATTTATTTATCTAGTTCCCTGGCATAAGTGTAATTGTTTAAAGGTAAGGTAATCCAAAATATATATTATTTTTTTTTCCTGAAAAACTCGGCTCATCTTTTATTTCTATATTAAATTGAAATTTTTGTCCCGTAAGGACGTTCTGGGAAGTTGAGCAGCTCTTACAAATGTTTTGTGTTGTATACTTTTTTAATCAAAAAATATTTTATTTACATTTATTTTCTCATTTGATTGGGCTAGTTCTTTTTATTATTTCATGGTAAAAAAATTTTCGGGTTGCGTTTGGATTTTCAAGACGTGCTCTACGTTTGGACCTGTTTACAAAATGATAAGTATTTACGTCAATATTTAACAGTGTTACACCAATTTTAAACTGGGTGTTTAAACTTAGATCTTAAGAAATTCAATTAAAAAGTAATTAAGGAATTTTGCTTGTTTAATTACATAACTATTAGAAATCGCAAATCATGTTGGTGTAAATAAGCTGCTTGAAAAAATATTTTTTTGGTCATTGTTGTTTCAGAATCATGTGAGGCCTAGGGAATCGTGGAGTCATGATCGTGAAACTTTTGCTGAGTTTGTTTCTGTCCACTTGTGAACAGGAGTGTGGAAAGCTTGTGGCAAGTTAAATATGTAGATACCTTCGCTTCTTGGCTGAGGCTCAAAATCGAGGTCCATCTCATTAGCCTTTGTTTACCTTAAATATTATACTTTAGTAAGTGATCGACCATTATGAAATTATAAAAAAGTTGGTTTTAAAATGAGATGAGAATGGGAAAAATAAACCGCTTTTAATTACAGTTGAGAGGTCTCCTACAAGTTGATTTGTGAAATATAAATGATAGGAAATATATAAATCCTATGTGGTGTGGGTTGAGAGGAGGAAATACTACATCATTGATTAAAATAATTAATTCTGAGCATGCAGCTATGAAGAAATTAATTCAATTTTTAACTTTAAAAAATTACATTTCTAATACTAATTATTCACAATGTAATCAATAATGTTAATTTGGGCATGTAAGCCTTAAATTTCTCTTTATGAGCTTCTGATTCTATGCTTGGGGATATGCATTATTACATATAAAACCTGTTGGATCTTTTTATTTTTATCGTCTTAGTTACGAGTCAAATAAATAAGTTGTGGAGTTTACTTTTTAAAATTTTTCTACAAACTAAATAGATACGCAATTGCAAATAGTAAATTGAGATTTTCGGGAGTATAATCAATGAATATTTAATTATCTTTATCTGCTAGAAATGGGGAAACAGTAGCGTGGACTGGATGACAAAGATATTTACTAATTCAAATAAAACATTTGTATATAATATCGAGGGGAAAATTTCTTTAGCCTTAATTTACAAGTTTAATAAACTACTCATAACTAGTTAAAAAAAGTTTTAAATTAATTATTCATTCGTTAGAATTCGTGTAAACTATCATAGTTGGATAAATATGACAGTTTACATGTTAGTTAATTGGGTAAAGATATGACGTTACATTTAATGTAATTAGTTTTAATCTGAAAATTGTGACATGGGAGATGAAGCATTGTCTGATGGTATAAGGCAAATATATTTTGAGTTCGTAAGATACGTTATATACCAACATATCAAATGAATGCAAGTAAACTAATTTTTATCTGTAATATTTACGTCGACAATGGTTTGAAAGTATGGTATTGACTAAGGACAAGCAACATTTATATAAAATAAATGGTTTAATTTTAGCAGATACATCTTCGTGGGCAAAGCGGCATATGCCACTGTACTTGCCAGCGAACTAAGTAATAAATTATAAGTTAGATGTTCACGAACGGGTTGTAAACAGGGTAATCCAAAATATTTTAACGAGTCTTAAGATTATTGAATTGTAAAAATGAAAGCCCTTTTGCGTCAAAAGCTGTAATTGGTCGGAGAATGTTCGAGTCGGTCGATTATTGTATGGAACGATGGAACTTGTTAATTTCAATTGGTATTGACCATTTTCGCACATCATGTTATGAAATTCAGAAAAGTGAAGTACAAAATTCAGTTATTGTCCTTATTACTTAATCATGGTTCAAAATTAAGAAATCGTTCAAAATTACGAAACTTGTCACATGGATAGAGGAGGTATGTAGGATGACGTCACCAAAACAGCTGTCGCCAATTCCACTCTTTTTCAAGCTACTAACTTAGTCTCATTTTTTTTTTGTGTCACACCTTGTAGCTGGGGTATCCTTTTAGCTATTGGGCTACACTTAAGAATGTCCAGTCAAATGCCGAGAAATAACTTTCGTTTCTTAAATGTGTCATTAATAAAACATATTATTCTCCCATAAGAACTAAAGCACATGCAGAGGGTTGTCCACCTGTGACGGTTCTATTCGCGCTTCTTTAACTAACAGTCCTCTTGAGGAATTTCTGGTCTTAAAAAATTATTTTATTTTAAAACTCCTCCACGAAGAAGAAAACTTGAATATGTAAATTGAGACTATTATTTATAGTCTAGGCTTTCAGGTTAGAGGGAGAGAGATTGGAGATAGATTGCTAGTGGAGCAGTGTTCAATCGAATTGAATGTGAATCGTGGATATTTAATATTTGATAATTGAATTACTTAAGGTGATGAACTGTCACTGGAGATTGAATTGAGATTAAATAGCGTAGAAACCAGAGCTATTGAATTAAGTAAGTTTATTGAACATTCAAGTCTTCTCATAGCTCGCATACTTCGTTAATTGCTTGCGTATTTATTAATTGGGTACTCTCTTATCCTTGATCGATTGAATTTGAGTTGTGGTTAATATTGTGAATAAATTAGATTATTTTTGAAATAGGGCTAGTCTTCCTTCCGATTCTCCCACATCTTTAGGTGCTCAGGTGAGATCCTTATACACCAAGTATTTCTTGATTTCTTTCTAATACAATTACACTTCAGAGTTTGCACGCATGGCTTTCTAAGATATGATGCTGATCTTGTTTTATATCTTACGCTTCTTTAAAGGCCTCGGTAGTCTAGTATTCATAATAAAGAGTTGGCGTTGTCTAGTCACCTTACCGTGGTTCAAAATTAGAGGTCCGTCACCAATAGCTCTCATGTGAGCTTCACAGTGTGACTTAAATTTAATTAAATTAAATACGCTTCTTTCATTAGCGTTTATCTTCTAGAGTCCTTTTAATATTTTAATACATTTTTCCGCTTATACATTGATACAAGGAGAGTAACATTGCGGTAGAAGGAACCCACTTAAGTCAACATTTTGACTACTGTGTTTAATAAACAAGGTTAAATATTCTATTTTTGAATTCTCCTATATGTTTCATCCTATAGCAACAGCATCCTAAAATGAACTTGCAATCACATATTTTTGACGGAAATATTATTTTTGATCTCATATATAATTTTAATTATTTATTTTAATTACATTAGGTAAAAAAAAAAAATGTAGAACTTTTCTTAAAAAACAACTTTTTTCTTTCTAATTTATTACTCAACTTATTCAAAAATTTTGTGAAACTAGGAACTTTTTAAGGAATTATGAAATGTTGCAAGTAAATATTTTCACGATATATACAAGTAAATATTTTCGCGATATATACAAGTAAATATTTTCACGATATACACTAGTAAATATTCTCACGATATATTTGTACAAGTATTAGACAACGTATGCTTTGTACTGTCTATTTTTAAGGGTCGTAGATAGGGCCCACGGCCTACTTTTGCGCAGAGGGTCCAGGGCCTCAAGAAGTCAAGGGGTCCCAGGGGTGCTAATTTTTTCTGGAGGGCTGAAAATATAAACAATATTTAAATACATATAACTCTTTTAAATTAAAATTAAATAATTTGAATCTTTTACACATTAATTATAAAGGAATGAGGCTTCAGAAAAATGTATAAAATGTTTAAAATATAATCATAATTTTAAAAAGTATAAGCCTATGAAAATAAGAAATCTTTTTATAAGAAATATTAATTAAGTTTTACTGCGCGCATGCTATTTTCAAAGTATTAGCTTTAATTACTAGCAATAAGCTGATGTATAAAGTTAAATGTATCCTTATTACACCGTAGTAAATTTAAATAAATAGAATAATAAATTATATTTTTTAAAAAATAAAACAAATTATATTTTCAAATTTTTTTAAAAAAAATTCAATATTTTTCAAATATTTTGAAATACAAAAGATATATTATTCTTAATTTACTAGGGCTTAAAGTGTATGAAACATTTTATAATTCTATAAAGTTTTATGCATCAAAGGCTACTATTTTAGAAAATAGCGTGCGCGCAATAAAACTTAATTAATATTTCTTATAAAAAAATTTATTATTTTCATATGCTTATAATTTTTAAAATTATTATTATATTTTAAACATTTTACACTTTTCTGAAACCTCATTCCTTTATAATTAATGTGTAAAAGATTCGAATTATTTAATTTTAATTTAAAAGAGTTATATGTATTTGAATATTGTTTATATTTTCAGCCCTCCAGAAAAAAGTTAACACCCCTGAGACCCCGACGTCCTGGTTATCGATGTCTGTAAAGAAGGGTTGTTGCGATTTGCAACACAGACACCTTAATATAATCCTTGAAACTCTCAATGCATTGCTCTGTTTCAAACGGGATTTCGAATGTGTGTGTGATCTGCCATTTCCTCAGCTGTGTGGTTTCAGGTTCATGCAATGCGAGCCAAGCTGCTTCTGCCCACATTTTGTCTTGTATTGGTTGCCATAAGAGCCAGCTGCTCTCAAGTCCTGCTACAGTTCTCCATTGTTTAAAAACGCTCGGGTTCTTGGACTTGATCTAGATGTTTCTGTCGGTCAAGTGGGATAAGAAACAACAACACGGTATATAGAGTTAAGAATCAGTTGGATAAATGACATCATCATGAGGTATCTAAAAACGTAAGATAATTCTACGCTGAAATCTATGCGCAAAAGTTTTCCTTTCCCAAATTTATATGTGCTTGAAATGATAAATATTATGATAAAACATAGACTTATTTTAAAAAAAAACAAGCATTGAATTGACATATTAAGCTATTGGAACAGAGATCTAAAATTTTGTATGCAAAAATATATTTTCTTAAAAAATCTGATCAGTTGGCAAAGTAACAAAGTAGCAGAAAAAATTGTGAGAGGAAAGTTCTGGTGTTTGCAGGTCATCAGAAGCAGGTTGGATTGATTTCTAAGATATCCCCTTAGAGATGTCCTGTTATAATTTCTGCGTTCGTGGTATAATCCTGAACTCTTGACTGACGTTATTTCTGTCCAACCGTGTGTTTGTGTTCTGATGCTAGTAATCCATATTGTGTAAAATAGTTGAAGCCTGTTAAATCTGTCGACGCTCAAGGTCTTCCCATCGACATGCTGTAAATGTCTGAAGAGTAAAGTGGCAGATCAAGTATTGTTTTTCTCATTCGATTATGATTTAAAATATTATATCCATTGCTATTATAATCTTGTGTTGCTTCTAGGTGCATATTTAATAGTTAAGGTATCCGACTATTTGCAACTTTTTTTTTAAATAATGGAGATATGGGGATATCTTTTTGCGGTTTTTAGATTTATTTAGTACATTTTAAGAAAAATATGCTAAAATTAAGAAGAAAAAAATTATTATTATTAAAATGGGGAAAAAAAATGGTAAAAATTTACAAAAAATCACACCCAAATCACATATTTTGTACAAAAAGTTTATGAACAAATTTTCAATTTTGATGAGTTGCTTTGCTATTCATTTTTGAAGTGACCTTCAGGATAAGAGATATTTTAATTTTTTTTCCATAACTAGAGCACTTTATTTTAGTTATTATATGAAATTGCTTAAAATAACATTGATTATATTCACACAAGGGACTGTAAATTTTGTAGTAAAACAGTGATTGTTAAATCTGAAGGTTAAGACAGTTATGCTATTATACAAAAAATACATCATAAATTTCAGTTAATTATATTTTCTAAACGTTTTAGCAATTGCTGCCCCCGTTTGAGCATTTTCAAAAAAAAAAAAAAAAAAACACGTTTCGAGAAAAACTTATTTTAAAGTATATCTTGTTTTAAGTAGTGGCATCCACTTTTACTAAAACGTAGTTTTTTTCCAGTGAATGCACAGTAATAAACTTGGTATTTTTGAAAAGTTAATAATATGGCCTATAATAAAATAAAATCATAAAAAAATTTGTCAATCTTTGGTAAAATTCACAATTTTAAGGTAGTCTTAATCACTCTATCCTGTAATTCCTATTTAGCAACTCAACAACGTAAGTAATCCACATAACATAAGGTACAATATGTACGAGTTTCTATCATCTTTCATTCCTGAATTAAAAAAAGGAATACTTTCTGGCGAATAAGAACTTATTTTCAAAAGAATCTATTGCTCACAAATTTTGGATTATAATTTATACAGCTTCCTTTGAAAGGATACCATTTCATTCATAAAACTGAATGGGCTTTTTAATCGCTGTTAATATTGTGCTAATTCGTTATATTTTGAGAACAATTCGTCAGTATATTAAAAGAACAGTTGATTAAGAGTCTTGAAATTAAGAGAATATAGAATTCTAAGTCAGAGAGAGAGAGAGAGAGAGAGAGAGAGAGAGTATTTTTTATAATATTATTCATTAGTTGTAAAAGAGATAATATTTGAAGTTCGTGTTTAAATGACTGAAAATTTTTTTACTCTTGGTTTCTTTTTGAATTCATATTAAATTAAACTAAGTGTAATGCGTTTTTGTTTAATACTACTTTAAGTTAAGTCTATTTACTTTCAAATCAAATTAAAATTACATTTTCAGGAACTTTTTATTGTTATATATTTGCAGAGCTAGAACAAAAAATGCTCTTATGTGTGCTCACTGAAAATTCATTATGTGTGTGTTTTTTAATGGGCTGCATATTAGCAACTAAACCTTTGCAGACATGGCAAGTCCCCAAATGTGAGAGCCATTTTAGTGGTGGCACCATCTAATGGCGGCTATCGCTACCAAATTCGGACGCTTGTATTTGTTTAATTCAAGCTCTCAATGGATGCTAAATATTGCTGTGATTTAATTTTGCCGAAAGAACCAGAGAAAAATTGATACCCTTGGGCATACCCTTACATGCTTCATAATTATATGACATGCGTGCCTGCGATTTTCGGTTCCAGAAAATTTATCGACTCCAGCCGCGATCGAACCCGCGAACTTGGGCTTACGAAGCGGCACGCAACCTTTAAGCTACCGATCTGTCTCACTATGTTTATGATTTGTTTGAAGATCATTTATAACTTTAATTAAAAATATGCATTCTATATTTATTCGTATAGTACTATATAGTATCATGACCGATTTAATTTACATCGAACTAACAATATATATGAACCAGTAAAAATACTTCTTATCACGTATGGGGTATTTTCACAAAATAAAAAAAAATTAAGTTATTTACCAAGTTTAATTTGTTTTGTTCATAATTAGAGTCCATTGGACTCATCGAAAAGATCAATCAGTCAAGGAAGATGTTCAAAATTACTGAAATTAAAAACAACGTTAGAAGTTTTAACTGAAGCTTTTATTTTTTTCTTTCTTAGATAAGGAAGAGTAAATTAGTGTGATAAAAGATCATAAACAAAATAACGAGAATAAATCCCATGAGGGTCCTTTTTGAAAATTTCTCAAACATAGAAAGTTTTCTTCCAGATAGGAGAAGCTACTCAAGTAGAAAGTGTACTTTAACGATAACCAATAAATGAAATCCACGAGTGCTTAATCGAAAATGGGATGTTTTAGACAGAAAAAAAGAAAGAAAGAGTAAAAGTACGAAACATTAAATTGGAAAACAAGGTAAAATATTTTTAGAATTTTGATCTGAAGGATAATGTTGCAGAAATATTGGATCAAGGCAAAATTGATACAGTAAATACCACAACAAAACAAATGACTCATAGAATAACAAGAACAATTTCTGAAATAATTCTTTTTCATGGAAATGTTACTCGGAGATTTTTAAGACGTATTTTGTGACACTTCAATAAAGTAAACTTACTTCATCAGAGAAGCTATTGTAGAAAATTGAACTTTATGTTTAAGTAGAAAATTAAAGATTAATCCCCTACCAATTTAATTTATCGAACCAAATGAATTACAAATATAAATTATTGCTAAAATAATAATAAATAGATTTTATGTAGAATACCTGTTAGACATGATATTTATCTGGTTATCAACGAGAGATTGGAAACGTTTGCGGCTGAAATAAGCGGAGCAATCCATCTACCTGGTAAACCCCAAACATATTCTAATGGATTTATGTCGAGGGAATAAGTTAGCCAACCAGTTAGCATGATTTCTTCATCGTAAAGGAAATCATCCATCAGGCAAGTATGACATGACATGAAATAATCGCTCATTAAAAGAAAATAATCCCCGATCTTTTTCAAGCGCAAGAGACATAAAAAGGTGTAAGAATTGAATTTCTATGCATCTGAGTCTTTAGAGATTCATTTGTATTGATGTGGAGGTAGAGGCGAGCACCAATAGAGGTACCATCCCGTATTAATTCTTTACATCCTCCAAATCTTATACTTGAATGCTTGTAGGCAGTATTATTTCGTGTTCCGTCTATATGAAGGACGTATGCATTAAAATTTATTTCAAGACTCGTTACAGAACTGGACATTTTTCCATCCATCTCTTCTCTAGTAGACGTGTTCTCTTGCTCACTCTCTGAGCAAAGAACTCTGCTGATAATGAAACATTCCATAGGAATATGAGTGTATAGATCTGCAGCACAAGGTTGGTTTCGGATGGTTTGACAAGAAATCGGGGTACCAGCAACCATCAAAGGTGTTGTTTGAGAAGACAATTTTTTCTGGTTTGTCCATTAACCTTAAAAAGTGATATCTCTAAATATAAATCATATCTTGAAAACTTGAAATAAACGCCATACAACGCAAAGGTTATAGACGAGCCAAAATGCGAAATGAGTTCGCCAAAATGAATGGAAGTACAAGTCCTCAATTATCCTTGTAGTTTGTCTGGATTTTGGTTTGGCCTTCAAGCGTTCATTTGCAGTTTTCAAAAAGTGATTTCAGATCCTAGAAATTTCTTTAAGATTCTCTCACAGATTCCACAAAAATGGCCGGTGTTTGGTTCAATTATAAGCAACTGATAAATCTCCAGACTTCTGATTAGAGTATCGTCCAGATATTACCTTCATTGATATAAATCATTCAAAGCTAGGCACATTTTTTTCATTATATATACTTATATACAAGGGGTGATCAAATGAAAAGGTACGAAACGACATAAAAATGAAACAGTTAAATATTTGCATATTCCGCCAAAGGAGAATGTAGCGAGACATCTCGGGATGCCATTGGAGACTCTGACTGGGATCGGATCATGCGTGGGTGCCCGCATGCGCAGGAGAGAGCAAAGGCTCTTATAAAAAGTGGCGTCCAAATGATGCGAGCACAGAATTATTCGAGCACAGAAAAAGCATTAACTCCGATGTGTACTGTGAGACACTCCGACGCCTACGCCGGTCCATCAAGAACAAAAGACCGGGGCTGCTCACGGAGGGTGTGGTTCTGCTCCATGATAACGCGTGTTCATACGTCTCCAGAGTCACACAAATGGAACTGGACAAGTTCCAATGGGAGACGTTGCACCATCCGTCCTACAGACCGGACATATCACCCTGCGATTTCCATGTGTTTGGTCCACTGAAGAAACACCTGAAAGGAAAGCGCTTCAACTCGGACGACGCACTCAAGAACACTGTGAAGGACTGGGTCTCGTCCCAGCCACAGGAATTCTGGGAACAAGGAATCCTGCGGCTTGTTCATCAGTGGGATCGTTGTGCTACCCTAAAATTGTGATTTTTGCCGAAAATTGACAATTTTTTTTATGACTTTATATTGTAGGGCATCTTATTGGCTTTATAAAAGTACCAAGTTTATTATTTTTCGTTCCCTAGAATAAAAACTACAAGTGTTTTAGTAAAAGCAGATGACATTACTCTTTAAGCAAGATATGTCATACTTTTAAAACGCGTTTTACTAGAAATGTGTTTTTTTGAAAATGATCAAACGGGGCTAGTGATTGCTCAAACAGTTTTGAAAATCATTAATTTAAATTTTTTGTGTATGTTCTGCATGATAGTAAAAGTGTTTTAACCTCCAGATTTAACAATCACTGTTTTATTACGAAATTTACAAAAAAGCAGCCTTCCCCAAGCAAATTTCCTCATGTTAATATAACCATTTCTTTTAAGCAATTTCATGCAATAACTAAGATAATTTTGTAAAAACTAAAATACCTCTTATCCTGAAGGTCATTTCAAAAATGTATAACACAGCAGCACATCAGAATTGAAAAATTGAAAGTTTGTTTATAAACTTTTGGAACAGAATGGGCCCCGTTGATGTTATTTTTCGCTAATTTTTCCCATTTCCCCCCATTTTAGTAATAATAATTTCTTTTCCCCTTCTTAATTTTAGCATATTTTTCAAATGTAATAAACAAATCTAAAACCACAAAAAAATCCCCATACCTCCATTTTTTTAAAAAAATTTGTCGCAAGTAGTTGGATACCTTAATAAACCAAGTAATACTTCAATGGATTCCTGCCATAAAGCGTTGGGGGTAATGAATGCACGCATGTCCTCAATAAGGAGACTCGGGATTTGAACCAGCCTTCCCCAAGCAAAGACCTCATGCAAACGCTGTCGCTAAGCTCAAAATTTCTAACCATCGTTCATAAAACGAACTATCCCAGAGCTCAATTGCCTTAGGAATTTGTCGTCTGAAGTAGCAAGACTCTGCACGGGTCATTTCAAAGACATGAAAGTTTCTCCAGATAATTCCCGATCTTACCCTATCTGCAGAAATTGTCCGCAAATTCAATTAAGACGAGACCATATCTTTGACTGCAAGGCCATTCTTGTATCTCTTTTTAAACTTGATGCATCATCACAAGACATTCGTTACAGTCCTCAAGCTCCAGACCTGGTCTCGCTTGTTATTGGGCTTTTGGACCAATATAGAAATGCGCTAAATCCATAGACAAGACAAGAAGAAGAAGAAAAAGAATCTAAAAAATGAAAAGTGAAAAAAAAATGTTAAAAGTATTTTGCTGGTGTCATTTTTTTTTGCTGTAGAACAGAATTATTTGGCAGTAAAATTTTTCTTCTTACTAAATTGTAATGCTCTTAAAATTCAATAAAAGTTAAGGTTTTTTTTCTTATTTATTGAAATTAGTACTAAATTTTGGAATCTTTTTCATTGTCTGGCGTAGAGAAAAAAGATTTTTACTAGTTTTTCAAAACTCTATGGTATTTTATTAACGCGCGATTTTTTTAGTATTTATAAAAAGAAAAAACTTTTATCATCTTATAATCTATCATTTAGCCCTTAATGATTTCTTATAATTTTTTTTGAACAGAAAATTATTAAATAAGTGCTGAATAAATATTTTTTTTGCAAAGATTTCTGTGAACATTCAAAGCAATATTTCTAACCAAACCATTCAAAATGTATAACCAGCTCTTTTTGTGAGTTTCTTTAAAAATATATATTATTGACAGTAATATTTTTCAAGTACAAATTTTGAAATTTCTCCAAATAAACTTTTTTATAAATATAATTACATATTTCCTAAAATTGTTAGATATTTTTCGAGAAGTTTAGAGAAATTACTCCAATAGTATAAATTAAAAAAAAAAGTCAAAATTTTGGTTATAAGTTTGATTTTTCATCTAGTACCCATTTCTTAGTTAGTGCAATTTCTTTAATTACTAATAAATATCATACAATATATATATATATTCTCAGATAATTAGAATAATTTTTTGTCATATATGATGTGTTTTAACACTGTATTGCCCTAGGAAGTCATTTTGACTGCTTTTTAATTTAAATTATTAAAACAATTACGTATATAATGACACCATTTCTTAGAATTTTTTAGAATATATTTTTTCCCAAGTGAAGTAAAGTGTATTTTAATGTTACACTGCTGGCCACCGTAAATGCAACACCAAGAAAGACAAGAGATAGCACAACAAAATTTATTTTATAGATAACATGTTGACCAAGTATCAAATGATTAAATTTATAGACTTCTGTGAAGTGTGGTTCCTGCCAGAATCAGTAGCCAGAGTAGCCGCCATTGTTGGAGATCACCGCTGCCACACGCCTCGGCATTGATTGAAAGAGACTTTGGATGCGTTCTTGGGGTACAGAAGACCAAGCAGCTTCCACAGGTTGCCAAAGTTGATCTGGTGTGGCAGCTGGGGTGTAATCTGGATCAATCGTTGAGGAACATTGGACCACATGTTTTCTATCGGCGAAAGATCCGGAGAGCGAGCCGACCAGGGAAGCAATTCAATCTGGTGATTGGCGAACAACCCTTGGACAATGCGTGCCACGTGTGGTCGCGCATTATCCTGTTGAAAAATGGCTGTGGCCAAGCCCTGAAGGTAAGGAAGGACAACTGGCTCCAACATCTCGGAGATGTAGCGCTGGCTGTTTAAAGTACCTGCAATGCGTACTAGAGGAGTGCGAGAGTGATATCCAATACCGCCCCATACAATAATACCCGGTGCAGGACCAATGTGGTGGTGCATAACGCAGCTGTTCAGCATCCTCTCTCCACGGTGTCTCCAGACTCGAATCCAACCATCTGGGTGTTGCAGACAGATGCGTGACTCGTCAGTAAAGACAACTTCATTCCATTCTGCCACCCACATCCTTCTTTCATTGCACCATTGGCGGCGGAGATGTCTGTGGTTCTGCGTCAAGGGTAGACCAAGCAATGGACATCTTGCGGACAGACCACTCTGCTGTAAGCGGCGACGAATGGTACGCGCAGACACTGAAGGATGCGTTACAGACTCAATGGGCTGTACTATGGTTCGTGATGTGACTGAGCGATCCGTCACTGCCATGCGCACAATTTGTCTGTCCTCACGTGAAGTGGTGCACTGAGGTGGATGCGATAGACCACGTCGGTCCATCGTACCATCCTGCATCTAACGGTCACATATCCACATTACAGTTGTTTGGTTTCGTACAACACGGCTATCGATTTCCCTGAAAGATAATCCACAATCTTGGTAGGCCACTATCCTTCCTCTGTTGAACTCGGATACGATCAAAAGCTGATCGCTGTTTTCTACGAGACATAACTGATCGTTTTTTGAAAAAACCACAAGAAAAACACAATTGCCGAATTTGAAATCGTCGAAATCTCCAAGCCTTAAATAGCGCTTTGAGGTGGCACCACAGGCGTTCGTGATGTGTGTCTGCGCTGAAATTCTAATCATTTGCATACCTCACCTCCGCTAATTCATGTTGTTAATTTGATGTTTTTTGCGTGCTTCCTTCAGGGTGTTGCATTTACGGTGGTCAGCAGTGTAATATTTACTAATAATTTGTTATATGACTGTAAATAATATAAAAAATATTAAACACTTATTTTAAACAATTTTTATAATGCATTAGTTATTCTTTCACAATGCAGTCATTTTGACAGCTTTTGGGCAATATAGGTATATACTAAATTTCAGTCTTTCTAGTGTTAATAGCTGTTAAACATTGCGTTGTATTTGACTAATATTTGAATCCTATTTTTATATACCTCCTAATGATACTTTAAACATTCTCTGTAATTATGAAAGCAATTTAAAATTTAAAATGTTTTTCCTTTGTTATAGCTGAACATGAATATAATTTTATCAAATATATTTTCATTTAGGTACCATTTTTTTATATAAAAATATTTCTTGAGTTACAAAATATTTTACATACATTTATAAAACAATAAACAAAACATAATCAAATAGTTTTATGATAAAATTATTGTATGATTTCTCTGAAAAAAAACAAAACGTAAAACATTAAAGTTTCGAAAAAACCTCAGTTTTTTTTCTTTTTTCTTTCTCATGTAAAACTAGCTTTTCAAGGAAAAAAAAATAGACAGTAAAAAGAGAAAAATATTATTGTTCCTTAAAAAAAAATGAATGGTTTACATACATTAAACACAAGAGGAACTATCTTTTCAAATGTGTCAAAGGAGGCGTGGTCGTTTGTTTACATTTTTATCAATTACTTTTTTCATATTTTGAGATGATTTTATCAATGAATATATAAGTGTTAAACATTCTTAGATTCAGAAAAATATGCACTATTTTTCAATACTAAAATTGAATAAACGTTCTTTTAAATGTGTAGGATGTCCCGCTTTTCTTAATATATTCAAATAGCATAACCTATGATATTATTACTAACCTTATATACACTCAAGAGCCAAAACATTATGACCACCTGTCAATAACGAGTTGGCTCACCTTTTCCCCCTCAACACAGCTTCAACCCGCCTTGGCATGGATGCCACAAGTCCTTGGTAGATGGCCGGAGACAGATTGTACCAGATGTTTAAGCAACGTCCACGCAAATCCGAGATTTTGCGAATTGGGGGGTCTTTGAACTCTGAGCTGCCGTCCCATGGCATCCCAAATGTGTTCTATTGGATTGAGATCCGGTGAGTTAGGTGGCCAGGACATTAACTGGAATTCAGCATCATGTTTCTGGAACCACTCCAACACAATTTTAGCCTTGTGACACGGGGCGTTGTCCTGTTGGAACATTCCATTTCCAGCTGGAAAAACAGAGGCCATGTAAGGGTGCAACTGGTCCGCAATGATGTTCAGACACCCTGTAGCATTCACGGCCTCCTCTACCACAACCACAGGTCCCAGAGACGAACAAGAGAACGTCCCCCAAAGCATAATACCGCCACCACCGGCCTGTGCATGACTTACTGTACATTGAGCCAGCAACTGTTCGCCTGGAAGACGGCGTATCCTGACACGTCTATCGGCGTGATGAATGACAAACCGTGATTCATCTGATCAGGCAACTCTCTGTCACTGATCCATGGACCAGTCGCGATGTTCCGGGGCCCAGCGCAGGCGTAGTTGGCGATGACGCTTGGTCAGCAAAGGCACACGAGTGGGACGTTTGCTGCATAGCCCCATATCCAACAGGGTCCGCTGAACAGTGTGCTTCGATACTATTCTACTTGGCCCCGCATTGTATTGAGCTGTCAGCTGAGCCACTATCTGGCTCCGGTTTTGCTTCACCATGAGAGACAGTCTCCGACGACCTTTTTCTTTGATAGCGTGTGTACGTCCAACACCATGTCGTCTACTGCTGGTTTCACCGTCATTCATCCACTTTGCATAAGTGCTAACAACTGTAAATTGCGAACAACCCCCGAGTCGTGCAGTTTCAGAAATACTTGTTCTGAGCCTTCGAGCCATTAAAATCTGCCCTCTATTAAAGTCGCTTAGATCCGCAGACTTTCCCATCACACACAGAAGTAAGTGAAAGAATGATTCTTCAGACTCTCCAGCAGCAGTTAAATACCACTTCCACCTGATCACGTGCCTTTCACGTCATCCAGGCGAGTTCATTGCAAAATATAGGGGTGGTCATAATGTTTTGGCTCTTGAGTGTAAGGCTTTTTGTACACAATTATTTCTTCAAACGAATCCCATTGTTTTATTCTTTTAGGTTAGTTAAATAACGTTAATATTTTCAACGCTTTAAAAATTTTTTATGTAAGATTAAAACCATTAATCTTACCTCAAAATATACAAGTACACTTTCCATTCTTGTTTAAACTATTCAATAACAATAAAATTTATAGTTTCGAAAAAGAAGAAGAAAGCAACTACTAACAATTATTTTTGGCATGATAAATTTATGATTAGTTTCTAATGAAAACTTTTTGCTAAGAAGTCAACTTGCCGATTCAAATAAAATTTTTAGTCTTTAAAACATTTCTATATTTATTCATTGCAAACAAGATCATAAATAAAGATTTTAAATTTACATATATTTTGATGATGAAAAATTAAAGGGGGAAGTTGTTTATTGAATAATATGTTGTAGCATTTTTTTAGGTATTACTTAGCCAATGAAAGATTGAGATATAAATATAAATCATTATACCAAAAAAGATTAGAAATAAGTTATTGAATTTTTCGTATGAATTAGAATGCTTAAAAATGTGTCTAACAGACTGCTGTTATTGTTTTGGTAACATATCAAAATTAATCTAGGTAAGAAAAATAGAGCAAAATAACTAATTCAAACATGTTCATATAGGTGAAATTAAAGGTTTTATTTCTGAAAAGGAAAATTTTATCTTTTCTTATAGTCGTAATAGGAAACAATTACATAAAAGTTTTTTTCTTGAAAGTTCCGGGTTACGGTAGTCGAGTTGTCATGGTGGCTAACTGCTGGCTGGTATTTCGTTGATGTGGTGTGATAGTTATGAAAGGAAGACCCTGCTCAGGTGTCGTCGACAATTGAGAGAGGTTCAAAACACATCGCCGATATCCCTCGAATTGCTGTATAGTGTGACGTTAATGTAAATCTCAATCGCTGGCCATCCATTTTTTAAAGATTGAATCACGGATTCGAATACTTTTGCTTCAAATCCTTACGTTGGAGTTGTGGGGAAGTTTGTAGAATGGAGTGACAGCTGAGAGAGATGACATCCTCTTCAATTGACCATAGTTCAAAATTATAAGGTCTGTACCCAATAGCCTTTAAATTGTTTCGAAGTGTAACATCAGTAAACGATCAATTCCTGAAAATGACCGATTCCACACACACACACACACACACACACACACACACACACACACACACACACACACACACACACACACACACACACACACACACACACACACACACACACAACACACACACACACACACACACACACACACACCACACACACACACACACACACACACACACACACACACACTTTTATAGATTGAAGTGCAGGTTTTTTGTTTATTATAAACTCATTTACTACGTTTTATTTCAAACATTAATTTGAAGAGTTTCTTAAAAGACTTTAATCCTTTTTCAATAAGTTATATGAATTTTTTTTTCAATTCTGATTCGCATTATTACACCGGCGTGATTTGAGTTTGGAACGTTTTTATATTAATTTTTTACAAAACACTATATGGCGGTTAAAGTCCGTTTTTTTTCGAATAATGTTTCACAAAACTTTGAGCTTTAATATGTATTTTCGACTCCGAGTTTTTTAAAAAAATTATATTTGGGATATTTATGATTGTAAACAACTGCACATGTTTAGCTCTTTCGAGATAATCGAGTATTTAAAGGTTCGTGATATCTTGTGCTCTGGATTTCTGTTTATATTTTGAGTAAGTTGGAAAAAAATGTAAAGATTATTAGAGTTTATTGGGCATTAGACTTTAATAATAATAGTTTCAGTTTTTATTTTATTTTTATATATGTGTGTTTGTGTGTGTGGTTCACAACAATAATTTTTATTCTCAAAAACATTTAAAAAGCAGATATTCATACTATAAACGCGATGACTCATTTTTAACCACAAAAGAATCGTTTGCTCTTACCTAACTCATTTCGAATTTAATAAGAACAAACGATTCTCTTTCATTGCTATCTCAACCAGATTTGTCATAAGTATAAGAACAGAAATCATTATACTTCTATGATATTAAGAAAGCTATGAGAAATATAAGGAATTATTAAAATTAAAAAAACAACGAAATACAGATTAAAAGATTTGTGTTTAGAAGATTTGTATCAGTTCAAGCCACAAGTTTATGTGAGAGTAAATTTATATCGTTTGGGATTTGTCAGGTAGTTTTTTGTAAATGGGGGGGGGGGGTTGCGTCTATTTTATTTCAATCATCATAGCCACAAATGAGTGAAAAGAGTACATTTTTTTAAATTAAAATAAAAACGTTTTCTTTAAAATTTTCATTTTTTTTAAAATATAGCGAAAATTGTTTTGTACTGTATATTCAGATGTTATCAATGATAGTAAATTGTAAACTTTAGCGTATTTGATTGCAGTAAAGATTTTATATGAATTTTTAAAGGAAATTAGGCTTAGCTGTGTAATCCGCCCAGTCCAATGCGTGCCTATACTCTCGGAGCTTGCATACCTGGGGAAATTTTTTCTCACCTTTCGCTGGTCTTGAAGGGGTTCTAGCTATGTATAAGCATTTTAAGTAAAACTCTTCACAATGCATTATTCGCAAAAATATTGATACATAGAAATTTTATCCCGGTATCTTTTCTTTCTAAACGAGAACATTAACTCTTTATTTACTGACAGTACTGTTGTTACTTATGCCACCTGATCGACAGTAACATCAGATCAACGTCCACGAAATTCATTGTTGTAACGGGCTACATTTACACCTGTCATTAGCCTTAGCTGTGAGCACCATGCAGGTGACAGTGCGTTTTTGTGTGATTCCAACCCAATTGTGAGGGATAACACCCTGGAGGTGTTCAGGGCCTCCCATATCTCTTTCCTTTCCCACAACTTCCCGAGAGAACTTGCGGCTCGACGGCTATTTAGAGTACCCCCATTGCCGAGAAGGCTCTATACATTTACAAACATCCATACCTTTTTCGGGATTCGAACCCAGGCCCAACGGCACAGCAGTCAGCGGCACTAACAACTGTACAGGATGGGTGGCCTATATACTGGATGGTTATAATTTATGTTACACTATTCAGAGGCCTGTAGAACCCGTTCTGCTTATCGGATTTTGATTTAACTTGGAATATATACTATATGGACCATGGGAAAAGGTTTCTAAAATAAAAAAATATAGTTCAAATTTTGACCACTAGGAAGAAATGTGGCGCCCAAAAAAAGATAAAAAATATGTTAGAATCGTTAAAATTTATTCAATTACTGAATATGCTCAATTTGTGCTCCATTGACATCAATAACGTGTTGAAAGGTTGTCAATGGTAGCACGAAGCAACTCACGAGGGATTTCAGCTACATGGCGTATAATGATAGCTTGCAACTCAAAGATCCTAATTCCTTCTCTACAAACATGGTCTCTTAGAATTTCCTTCAACCATAAATCACAAGGTTGGGTGAACGAAAAGACCATGATTCTTTAAAATGTCTTGATATTACACGATTATCGCCACAGTTAGCACTAAGCATTGATTTGACTTTGCGCCCAATGTGAGGAGTTACTCCATCTTGCATAAATATAGAGGTTTGCGAATATTATCATTCCTGTAAAGCAGGAATGACCAGCAATTGAAGTTCATTGTACCATGCACTCGGGACATCTCAAAGGACCTTGTGGAGTGAGAGTTTTAAAGAAAAAAGGTCCGAGGATAAACTCAGCAGCAAATCCACACCAAGCAGTCTAGAATCAGAGAGCAGTGGTTGTTGATGTAGGATATCAGGTGGTGAAGTATCCCATATACCGCAGTTTTGACTATTCCCAGTTCCATTTAAATAAAAGGGTGCCTCATCTGACTATAGAATTTTCCAAGGCCACGCATCATCAACTTCCATTCTCGCCAAAAATTGGCAAGCAAGTTCAAGGCGTGTTTTTTGATCTTGAGATTTCAGCGTTTGTGCCTCATGTGGATCGTATACGGATACCATTTTAAAATATACTAAAATGTTCTGTAAATGTTTTTCGTACTGTCAACCTCGGAATCTCCAACTCGCGTGACACTGATCGACCACTTGCTGAAGAATAAGCGGATCTGTGTGGAGGCTGTTTCAATTACAGCAGTAGAGACTTCTACGACACACACACAGTTTCAATCTCAACCGGAACAATACTCTAGTCCCAATAATACTTCCTACTTCAGAATGCAGTACTTTAAAAAACATTCAATCGAAACTTAACTCAAAATGCACAACGTGTAATGTATATTTGTGTATTAATGAAAAGAAAAACTGCATCTTTGAATATCATCAAATTAAATTTATGTGTAAGATCTGTTTTTATGTATAAAAAATTGATACATTAAAATTTTTTTTGAAATTTTTAAAAATAACTTTTTTGTTCTGTAAAATATTAGTGTTCTCTGGTTATTTAGCAATTTTCAGAGTTAAACTGAGTTACAAAGTCATACGGTCTTTTTGCATTACGAGGAAATTTTAGTCCTCCGTGAACTGACGGTACTTCACAGTACTAATTTAATTAATTAACTCTAATGGATTAAATTTCTAAAAGTTAAGAATTTTACATATGTATATCCTTTATTTTTCAATGTAATAACCAAAGTAATAAAAATATGCAGTAGATAAAGAGTTAAATGAAGGTTGAAGCATGAAAAATTGTCACAAAGAATTATAATGAAATTATATGAACAATTATTAATAAATTTCTATTATATATTTTGAAATTTGAAATGATGAATATATAGGAGTTGAAGAACTGAAATCTAGTTCATCATCTAATGAACAATTATAATCAGAACTCGAAATACACTACCGAAAATTTGTTGTTGTGAGAATATGCAAGCGAACTTCATATATTTTTGTTTCCTAAAAATCCATTCATTGATGAAATTAATCAAGAACTGGAAATGAGAAATATATATAAAAAAACTCGAAACATATTTTACAAATATTATTTCATAAGACAAACTCATTTTATTTGACAAAAATATTGTAAATGTGATGACAGAATTACACTTATATTTTTAAAACGAGAGCTTGCCTTTATCATGAATAAGGCGACTTTCTGTACTTGTTAATGCAGTAAAAACAAGCAGTAAATATTTATATACATATCTTTATAAGACCATGAATGAAAGAATAGCAATGTAAGATATTTTAATAAGTAATTTTTTTCTGTGTGAAATAAACAATGTTTACATTCACAAAATACACCCACAATAACATCTATCATATTTAAATTAAATATCTCAATATTGACTTAAGAAAGTTCTGAATGTATTTTTTAAAACCATTTGCAAACTTACCAAACTAACTTTATAAACAAACCATTTCAACAAACTATTTTCGTATAATTTGCCTGACTTTTTTACGTTTTAAATGCAATCGATTCTCCATCGCAAGCATGTGACCTAATTCTTTCAACTTTATTTCATGGAAAGCAACATCCGAGTTACAACTCAACTCAACTCAAAAAGAAAAGAAAACAAAAGTAACAGCGTAACTCTCTTGGAATTCCAATGAACATCTGGAAGGAATGCGGCAAGGCGTGAAGAAAGCATGGAAAGCATTTCAAAATCGGTTTTCTTTTTTATTTATTTCGATTTACTGGATTTTATGCTAATTGATTTAAAATGGACTGAATTTATTTGGTTAAATTTTGCTCTTTTTTTTTTCTTTTTATATTTATTCAAATGGAATACCAAAATTAGTAGAGTTTATTTTTTGATTTATTTCCAAATAGAGAATAGATTACGGCTGAATAATACCGAATACATTTAGTTCATTAGTTAATTGTAGTGGAAATAAATCTACTGTTGAATCTTTTTTTGCTGTAATATTGGATTCAAGAAAATAAAGAATATCTTGGAGAACTATTCTTTAAATAATTGATTTCGCACATAAAAGTCAGTTACGTGGAATTTATTTATTTTTTATTTGTTTAGTGCGTTTTTTGAGTAAAGTATTAGTTCATAATATGCTTAAAAATAATATTTCATACAAAAAAAAATTAATAAACTGAAATTACGAAGAAATGGTGCACAAAATATGAAAAAAAGTTAAAATTAAACTTCGGTTGAATATGGTTTATTAGATAGTGTTAAAATAGTAACTCTTTAATGGATACATGATTGTAAATTTTCTATTTTTAAAAAAAAGGTAAACTAATGAATATTTAGCTTAATAATGTCACAACAATATGAAAGATGAACTGAGGAATAGCATAACAATGGACAAATGAACGTTGTTCACCTATAGCACGTTGGCAAGATTTCGGCCTATCACCAAGTAGGTATTTATTCATTTATTTATCCAACGCCCGTACTTAGCTTCTTGACCATTTGACGTCGAGTCTCTCAGCATCGATTGACGAGGTGTTGATGACTTGCCAAAGCACTCGATCTCTGATGAGATCTTTATCTCCTATCGTAACAGCTTGGGGGATAGCATCCAATCTACCTTGCTTGCCCATTTTAATTCAAAAATATATAAAAATGTTAAGGGATTGCCACATTTAAAAAGCTCTTAGGATACTTTTTAAAAGCTGGAAATGACAGTGATCTGCGTTGTAATTGTGAAAAGTGCATCGGGTGTTCGTTGAGTCCATTGCTTTGGAGCAGGTGGTTGCTATTCATCCTGGCAAGGTTACAGATCAAGTAGGCCTCGTCAGCAGCCAGGCCAAACTAGTGGAAGTATATGTCCGGCAGTTAAGCGAAAGCGAGCAACGACCTTGGCTCTTTCCAGGTGCCTCGGGATAGGATCCTCAGTGCCCAGCGTTTTTTCCATGGCTTTTTAAGCTTGTTGGTTTTCGGGGTCACTGCAGTACATTTCTCAATGTATATGGATATAATGCTCTTCTTAGGGTCAAGGGGACTTCCAGTTGAGACGACTCGCTCTCTGCTCGACTTTCTGGTTGGCTCTCTCATTACCCGGGATTCCAACATGACTTGGGACCCACTGTAAGGCCACAGTCAAGCCATATGAAATGAGCTCAACAATGTTAACACGGTACAGAATTGTGTGTAGGCAATCACTCAATAGGTTGATGATTTGAAATGATTAAAATAATCTCGCTTTCTTTTTCACTTCCTACTATTAGTTCACTCTCACCCTATATATATCTTGTTCAAATTTTCAATCCTTTATAAAAAAACTTTATATTCTTCCATTCACGTTTAAATACATTTTTTTAAAACTTGCAGTGGATGACACTTGATGTTAATACAATTTTTTTCAAATATTAATTCAATAATAAAATTAAAAAAAATGAATAAATTGTAAAAAAAATAATAGTCCAACAGCACATATAGAAAGGAAAATCTTTCATTGTGCCCATGTAGCGCAATGGATAGCGCGTTGGACTTCTAATTCAAAGCTCGTGGGTTCGAAACCCACCTGGGCCGGCATAATTTCTGAGAATGTGATTTCTTTTTTACTTTACCATTTTATTAGAATAATTAAATTTAATTAATGTGAATAAACATTAACAAACAAAAAATTAGTCTAACACCATATGTAGAAAGGAAAATGGAAAATCGCAAGGTAAATCGCTTTCTATTTTGTCACTTAATATTGTGATTCTGTCATATGTATAGACATATTTATATTAATTGCAACTATTTAATAAAAATAACTAAAATAAAATTTTCTTTGTTGATCTAAGTAGGAATTGACTTAAATATTTTTAAATTACTTGTTTTATTGCAGTAAATAAACTTTTTCGTTCATAGAAGAAAAATCTTTAAATAAGTAAACAAGTATTACAAGTAAAATATATTTCTATATATAATTAATTATCCATAAAGTTATTATTTTTTATTATTACCATCTCGATGATGTTAATTTATGAGTGTTTGAAAGGAAGCATCTAGGAATCTGACTACCTTAAAACCACGAATTGCAGCAAAAATGAAAAATTATTTATGGTTTAATTACTTGGTAAATTTATAGGGTTTAAGAAATACTAATTTTTCGCATTTTCCGTTTATTAATATAATTTTACAACTGTTTTAGTGTGGCCGTGGTAACCAAGTTTTCTAGGCATTGGATCATGGATAGCGTGTCATGAGTTCAATCCCAGTGCCACTAAAGACCCGGGGAACAATGCACGTTAAATCTGTCGAGAGCTCAAACGTTCTCTCGTTGGTGTGGTAGTTAGGAGAGGGGGTGCCAGCTCAGGTGTCGTCCGCGTCACTTGACCATGGTTCAAAATTACACGGAACGTCGCCAAAAGACCTCGTGTTGCTGAACAGTGCGACGTTAATATTCACTCATTACAACTGTTTTAGAAAGAGTAGATATTTTTACAGCATGTAGTTACTGAATTTAAAAATCCTTTTATGCAAAATGCACTTTTTCGGGAAATTTGAAAGAGCTTTTGTGTAATATTAAAAGTGTTTTGACTAATTTTTTGAAGAAATTTCTGGACAAATGCAAAAAATGTCCACAACTTATTTCCATAAAACATTCGTTTTTAAAGCAATTTCATAAAGAAATTAAGGTAAAAGTTTCTATTTTTTGTAAAAATTTAAATATCTCTCATCTTTTAGGCCATTTATAAAAGGAATATCAAATGTAACATTTAAACATTCAAGAATAATGAGAATTGTTCAAACCGGGTCACGTTTATACAATTTTAAAAAAATTTTCCGGACTTAACCGGAATTAATATAAAATTTTATTTTTTATTTAAATTTTGATACTAATTTTTTTGGCGTATTCCTCGTATAATTTACTAAACAAATCTATAAACCATATAATTTTCTAAACAAATCTATAAACCACTCAAAACATTCATATCTCAATTTAAAAAAGTGTTTCACAAGTAGCAGGATACCATAATTGTTTTTTAGACTTGATGCTATCCATTGAGAGAGAATATAGGCAATTAAAGTTTAAAACAAATAATTTTTACTATCAAATGACTTTGTTAAAATTGCATAAGACCAATAAGTATTAACACAAACTCAATAAAACTTGGATTAATTTAAGTGATGAGGGATTTTTATTCTATTGAAAACCGGCTTCAATTTAAAACCATGGTCAAAATCATGGCATGCTAATGTTTCATCGTTTTCAAATGAATTGCATCTGACCATTTCAAAATATTTTTTTTCGTTTCTTCTTCCTTTAAGGATATACAATGGTAAAAAACAAAAAAATGAGTAGAGTTATATTATATGTGAAAAATATTTTTGTAAAGTTGATTAAATTTTAGAAAATAAATATACAACTTTTTATCTAAGTATTACATATACATTGTAAAATTAAGGTATTCGACTACTTGCGACAACTTTAAAAAAAATAAAATGGAGGTATGGGAATTTTGTTGTTGTTGTTAGATTTTAAGAAAAATATGCTAAAATTAAGAATAGAAAAAGAAATTATTATTACTAAAATGGTAAAAAATTGGTAAAAATTTACAAAAAAGAACATAAACGCGGCTTATTCCGTACCAAAAGTCCATGAACAACTATTACATTTTTCAATTTTGATGTGTTGCTATGTTATTCATTTTTGAAATGACCTATAGGATAAGAGATAGTTTAATTTTTAGAAAAACAAGAGAACTTTTAGTTATTATATGAAATTGCTTAAACAAATAGTGATTATATTAACATAACGTACTGTAGATTTTGTAATAAACAGTGATTGATAAATCTGAAGGTCAAAACACTGCTACTAGTATACAAAACATACACAAAAATTTCAGTTAATTGCTTTCATAACTTTTTGAGCAATCACTGGCCTCGTTTGAGAATTAAAAAAAAAAACACATTTCGAGTAAAAAAAACACGTTTTAAAGTATAGTACTACACTACCTTGCTTAAAGTAATGACATCTTCTTTTACTAAAACACTTGTAGTTTTTGCTCCAGTGAACAAAAAATAATAAACTTGGAATTTTTATAAAGCTAATAAGATGGACTATAAAATAAAATCATAAAAAATTGTCCATTTTTTGGCAAAATTTACAATTTTAGGGTAGTCAGATACCTTAAGTAAAAATGATCTGAAATCAAGAGTTCTACAAAATCAGTTTTATTATAGCATTTATCATGTCAGATATGTCTAATTTTAATTGCAACAATATTTAATAAATTATTCAAATATTTTAAGATTTTTTTATTATTTTGTTTTGTTATAAAATATTAAGGCTAACAAAAGTATCTTAAATAAAATTTTCTTAAAAAGAAATGCATATACTATTTTTTAAAGTCTTCCCTTTTTGTGCAAAATCGTTAGTTAAGACTCAATTTATTCATTTAAAAAACTATTAAGGATTACTAAGCTATTTGTCCACTATTGGGTCATGCTACCTCATCTCCCCTCTTTTGATTCGGAGTCTAACAGAAACCAATGAATTCCAAAGTAAAATAAAATATACATAGAAAGTAAGGTAAACTAAATGAAACAAAAAAAAAGTATTTTACTTAATCGATGTAAAATTTGAATTTTCATCTTTTCATGAGATTTAATCAGAAAACATTACGTAGCTTTGTCAATTTTGTTACTTAACAAAAAAAATATTCAAATGTTGGGAAAATTGAAACAAACTTCTTATCATTGTTTAAAGAAAAAAAAAAAATGCAAAATCATTATTCATTTAATTTTTGTACAACTTTTTTTCGAAAATAAATACTGCTATAACATTTCAAGCTAAATATATCTTCTAAATCTATCCTAATTTTGTGATTTTAAACGTCTAGTTGATGAATGATTTCTTGTAAGCAATTAGAATCCTTTTACTATTTAAATTTAATTGCATTGCAAGTTATTCTCATACATTCAAAAAATGTGTCCTTTCACGATTTTTTACGTTTATAAAAACGAATTTCTTTTATTCTGAGTTCAAAGTTTTTTTTTACCCAAGCACTTTATACGTTGCTCGGAGTAAAATTAAAGTTACTAGAAATTTAAGCTGTAGATTTGGAAAAAAGCATCAAATACCGTAAAATCCGGCTTATAACGTGCACTTTTGATTAAAAAAAAGTTCGAAATTTACGGGTGCGCGTTATACGTCGTGTATAAAAATGAGAGCTTAAAAATAATAATAAAAAAAAGATGAGCATAGAAAAAAAATAGACATGTATCTATCGAAATACTGTTTCTTTGAAAGAAATAACACTCCTTATGAACTTAAAGGGTTGTAGTTCTAGAAGTACACTATTTTTTTACTACTAAAGCTTGGAAAATAATACCTCGAAAAATGACTGCAAAATATATGAGCATTGTGCACGTACATTTTAGATTTCTTCGGAAAAAAAGGGGTGCGCGTTATATGACGAATATACCTAAACATTAAAAATTGCAGCTTGAAAATATAGGTGCGCGTTATACGCCGGATTTTACGGTAAATACTTGGAAAAATAACACTCCTTATGAACTTAAAGGGTTGTAGTTCTAGAAGTACACTATTTTTTTACTACTAAAGTTTGGAAATTAATACCTCGAAAAATTACAGCAAAATATATGAGCATTGTGCACGTACATTTTAGATTTCTTCGGAAAAAAAGGGGTGCGCGTTATATGACGAATATACCTAAACATTAAAAATTGCAGCTTGAAAATATAGGGGCGCGTTATACGCCGGATTTTACGGTAAATACTTGGAAAAATACCACTCCTTATGAACTTAAAGGGTTGTAGTTCTAGAAGTACACTATTTTTTTACTACTAAAGCTTTGAAAATAATACCTCGAAAAATGACTGCAAAATATATGAGCATTGCGCACGCACATTTTAGATTTCTTCGAAAAAAAAAGGGGTGAGCGTTATATGAAGAATATACCTAAACATTAAAAATTGCAGCTTGAAAATATAGGTGCGCGTTATACGCCGGATTTTACGGTAAATACTTGGAAAAATAAAACTCTTTATGAACTTAAAGGGTTGTAGTTCTAGAAGTACACTATTTTTTTACTACTAAAGCTTGGAAAATAATACCTCGAAAAATGACAGCAAAATATATGAGCTTTGCGCACGCACATTTTAGATTTCTTCGGAAAAAAAGGGGTGCGCGTTATATGACGAATATACCTAAACATTAAAAATTCCAGCTTGAAAATATAGGTGTGTGTTATACGCCGGATTTTACGGTAAATACTTGGAAAATAAAACTCTTTATGAACTTAAAGGGTTGTAGTTCTAGAAGTACACTATTTTTTTACTACTAAAGCTTGGAAAATAATACCTCGAAAAATGACTGCAAAATATATGAGCATTGTGCACGCACATTTTAGATTTCTTCCGAAAAAAAGGGGTGCGCGTTATATGACGAATATACCTAAACACTAAAAATTGCAGCTTGAAAATATAGGTGTGCGTTATACGCCGGATTTTACGGTAAATTCTTGGAAAAATAACACTCCTTATGAACTTAAAGGGTTGTAGTTCTAGAAGTACACTATTTTTTTACTACTAAAGCTTGGAAAATAATACCTCGAAAAATGACTGCAAAATATATGAGCTTTGCGCACGCACATTTTAGATTTCTTCGGAAAAAAAGGGGTGCGCGTTATATGACGAATATACCTAAACATTAAAAATTGCAGCTTGAAAATATAGGTGTGCGTTATACGCCGGATGTTATGGTAAATACTTGGAAAAATAACACTCCTTATGAACTTAAAGGGTTGTAGTTCTAGAAGTACACTATTTTTTTACTATTAAAGCTTGGAAAATAATACCTCGAAAAATTACAGCAAAATATATGAGCATTGTGCACGTACATTTTAAATTTCTTCGGAAAAAAAGGGTGCGCATTATATGACGAATATACCTAAACATTAAAAATTCCAGCTTGAAAATATAGGTGTGCGTTATACGCCGGATGTTACGGTAAATACTTGGAAAAATAACACTCCTTATGAACTTAAAGAGTTGTAGTTATAGAAGTACACTATTTTTTTACTACTAAAGCTTGGAAAATTAATACCTTGAAAATTACAGCAAAATATATGAGCATTGTGCACGTACATTTTAAATTTCTTCGGAAAAAAAGGGGTGCGCATTATATGACGAATATACCTAAACATTAAAAATTCCAGCTTGAAAATATAGGTGTGCGTTATACGCCGGATTTTACGGTAAATTCTTGGAAAAATAACACTCCTTATGAACTTAAAGAGTTGTAGTTATAGAAGTACACTATTTTTTTACTACTAAAGCTTGGAAAATTAATACCTCGAAAAATGACTGCAAAATATATGAGCCTTCTCACGCACATTTTAGATTTCTTCGGAAAAAAAGGGCGCGCGTTATATGACGAATATACCTAAACATTAAAAATTCCAGCTTGAAAATATAGGTGTGCGTTATACTCCGGATGTTACGGTAAATACTTGGAAAAATAACACTCCTTATGAACTTAAAGGGTTGTAGTTCTAGAAGTACACTATTTTTTTACTATTAAAGCTTGGAAAATAATACCTCGAAAAATTACAGCAAAATATATGAGCATTGTGCACGTACATTTTAAATTTCTTCGGAAAAAAAGGGGTGCGCGTTATATGACGAATATACCTAAACATTAAAAATTCCAGCTTGAAAATATAGGTGTGCGTTATACGCCGGATGTTACGGTAAATACTTGGAAAAATAACACTCCTTATGAACTTAAAGGGTTGTAGTTATAGAAGTACACTATTTTTTTACTACTAAAGCTTGGAAAATTAATACCTTGAAAAATGACTGCAAAATATATGAGCATTGCACACGCACATTTTAGATTTCTTCGGAAAAAAAGGGGTGCGCGTTATATGACGAATATACCTAAACATTAAAAATTGCAGCTTGAAAATATAGGTGTGCGTTATACGCCGGATTTTACGGTAAATACTTGGAAGAATTGTTAAGATACTTACATAACTTTGAAATAAGCCAATTAAAAAAAAATAGAATTACATTTGAAAAAGTACAAATTTTTCCTTGGAAGAAAAAAAAATTTTTTTTTTTTACAAAGTAGTATTAAAAGAGAGGATGGTACTGTTATAAGAAATTCCTAACAATTTAAAACCTGAAATCACAAAAATTTTGCTACCTCTGTTAAATTATAAAGTAAATGAGATATTTATGAAAACGTGATAGTTATACTTATTTCATCAATTGAAATAGATTAATATACGTATGAACACCAAAACCACAACAGCTATTTAGTAAATAATTTTGGATCAGCATAATTAATGTGTTAAAAAGACATATTTCTTTCTAATACGCTCTTCTACTTTTATAGTTTGAAACCTAAAGTACAAACATAAAAAAATTTGAAGGGTACTTTCTTCTCTTTTTATAAAATATTGAATGAAGTCATAAGCAAAGAAATTTGTTTATGGGTAAATAATCACCTGATCAGCAATTAAAATATATCATTCACAGCTACTGAGTAAAAACTGTTAGTATTTACGAGATTACAGCAGTATTTTATATGACTGCTCATTTAAAATAGTTTAAGGGAGAATTTATTATCTATACTATAAAATTATCCACGCTTTTGATGAAAAAGGTAGACACAGTTTTATAGGGGAAAAAAGACACTAATTTCTAGAGTAAGTGAAAAAAATTGCATCGTAAGTTAAAAGGTAATAATGTTTCAAAGAAGCGTAAAAAGTTACTTTGGTTAAATGAACAGAAAACTTTTCTTCTGGCTTAACAATTTTCTTTGCTTGCGAATAAAATAAAATAAAATAAAACGAGAAAATCTTTTCTATGATATCCCATGGGTGAAGTTCTCAATAACTGAACTATTTTCCACCGAACTAGCCACAAATAGTCTTAAAATGAAACTTCGTAAAGGCCAAACAGAAATAAATTTCCCCCCGTATATGGTAGGAAAAAAGAGAAGAAAAAAATATTAGCAGTAGAGTAAAAATAAGCCATATATTAAACAATAACTAAATTTACAGAGATTAAATCAAAAGTTAGATAATACAATAACTTTATAACTTTCAATATACAGTTAGAAAAACTAAATATAATCATTATCTTTCTTTAAGCTTTATTTCACTACGAATATTATCATGTGACGACTTTGTTATTTTTGTATTTAAAACAATATGGCTTGAGGGATATTAAAAAAATATTAAAGAATTCCTTTTCTTTGTTCAAAGCAAGTTGCTATAGTAATTCGAAAATTTGTTAAACTTTTTGGAATAATGTTATAATTTAAGGGGGTTAACTCATGTAATGGGTTCAAAAAATCAAATTTTTTTTCATAAATTGCTTTCTTAACATGTCTAGAATACAGTGGTAAAGTTATTTTTTAAAATTCGAATTCGTTATAAAGAAGCAGGTGTTAGAAGAGCAGCTGTTCGTAGCGCTAAGTTAAGATTTTCATTGTGTTTTAATCAGACTTGAAACCTTAAACGCATTTTTCTCAAAACTGTATTTTTCAAATTTTCCTTCATCATATCTCAAGAGTGGTTTGACTGAAAGACTTCAAATTTATAGGGTTGACTCAGCACTTATATGCGCACCAAATGGACTACGATCATTACAAAATTCAAAATACTTCTATTTTTTTTATAACAAAAACATAACAAAAAAACCTAGGAAATTCAAAAGTTTTTCTTCAGAGGTCTACTAAAAATCCAATTTTTGATATTTTTAATTGAGTATAATCCATTCTGTGCATTTAAGCTTATAGATTAAAACGCCGTTAATTTTTTTAATTTCAGATAAGCCAACCAGCCGGAATCGTAGAGGTCGTGGTAGCCTAGTGGTCTAGGTATCGGATCGTGGCTGGTATGTCACGTTGTTTAATCCCACTACCACTAAAGACCCGCCGAACAGGGGAGCGATGCACGATAAATCTGCCGAGAGCTCAAACGTCCTCCTGTTGCTGTGGTAGTTAGGAGAGGGGGTGCCATCTCAGGTGTCATCCTCGTCACTTGACCATGATTCAAAATTACGAGGTCTGTCGCCAAAATCCCTCGTGTAGCTCAACAGCGCGACGTAAATATTCACTCACTCTGCTGGAATCATGGAGGAAGTGAGCGTCTATTTTTTCGAGGAGTGTGTGTTCAGAGTGCTATAACTTCCGTTTTATGGGATATTTTTGGATGAACATTTATATCATACTCTTAAAATATACATATAAATAAATGATGAAAAACTCTTAAAGTTCTGTCTTTCACTGGTTGTTAAAAAAAAAAAAATTCCCTAAGAATGCTTAAAAAACAGGCCGTCACATGGGGGGAGCCCCCTTAAATTAGAAATTATGAGGCATTTTCAGAAATGATTCCTTATAACCGAGTAAATATTTCAGTCATCTATGCGTAGAAGGAAGAAGTATAAACTAGATAGTCAGAGCTTTTTGCTGAAATATAACGTAAACATTCTTTAAAATAAATTTTAGTGTGGATATGAATAAAATTTTTATTAATTATGAAGAATGAATTGCTTAGTTTGCTTTAATAAAAGATTTAGCTATCTTCAGTGAATATTAGTTCAGTGTTGTACCACAAGATGCACAAAACTTTGGATGTTAAAGTATTTTTTAAAATTTTATTGGAGTAATTGTTGAAAAAATTGTTTTGTAAAACGATGCGATACGAAAGGGCAGAAGTATGCTTATAACAATTTCAGAAAGTACTAAAATTTTGCTTCTAATTTCTATTGTTGAAAATAAAAAGGTTTTAAAGGTCTTTTGAAAACATCTGGAAGAAAAACGATAAAACATGAAGATAAGAAACTTTTCCCATCCTATTGGGATTTCAATGTAGTTATCTCTGGTTATTACAATGTATTTGCTATTATACTAATTACTTTAACTATATCTATAGTATATATTTGAGGACATTAAGAACGTACTACTTCTCACTTATTTTTTAAAACTAGATAAACTCAGAATTGTTTCTTTTTTTGACTTGCTCACAAAGCTGTAATGAAATGTTTCAGTGTTATTTAATAGAGCTGAAGAGGGTTCTTTCTTTAGTAACGATTAATTGTAATTTATTAAAAAAATTAAAAATTAAAAAAAATTAATGTTATTAGATATGGATCTTAATACCATCTGCATTAAACTGCTGCGATCATTGAATGCCATTCAGGTGAAACATATTCTAGATGACACACAGAAGATATGCATATGAATAAAAATTAAGGAATATTTTGTTTGATGCATGAATGATTTAAAAGGCGGTCTTATTAGGTTTCCCACTAGCTTTCCCCAGTAGCTAGGTGTTGCTTGGAGTTAGCTATTCAGACTGAAGGAAGGAGGGTGTTACAATATATCTTTTATTGTATGATTACTATACAATTACAAATCACTGAATAAAATTTTTCTTTTAAATGTTTATAAGCAAAATCTTATATTGAATTTCAAAAAATTCGAAAAAGCATATTGTGTCTTTTGTGATCAGCGTGAAAATTAAATTTTAATTTAATCCATGCGGATCTTATATTTCAAAAATAAATCTAACTACATTTACTAGTGTCTTTCCGATTCGTATAATAAGATATGAATACAAAATGATTTTAATCATTCAAGTATGTGAATCGAAGTCTTTTTAATATAATTAAGAATGAAAACTTCTTAATCCAGATAAAATGGCTATTGTATACTTAACCGTGGTTTCCCAAACGCGATTATGGAATCGGTAATTACATCTTAATCTCAATCTGCAGAAAGCGGGCAACTTCCATATAACATAAAGCTCATTAGAATTACAGTTCATCTAAGAGAAAATGAAACACAATATTTGTCTTCCTACTGCATGCATTAACATGATGCCTCACAGCTGTTAATTAGATTTAATTGAAACTGATAAAGCATGCAATACAATCAGTTGTGATCTAAAATTTTGAATGTGATTTGAAAACTTCAATTTTTTAGCGTGAGATTGTGGTTTATGGTAATGTATCAAACTTAAAAATATTTTCATCTTTACATGGAGAACAAATTCGAGAATTTTGAGAAATTATAAGGTAATTAACACTATACTATTATTTTTTTCTGGTGTTTTTTAAAATAAAATAATACAAATATGTACTCTCAACGATGGGTTTCTATAATTATTTTTTTTAATTAATAAACGAAATTTAAGGAAGTCTCCTTACGTTAAAATAAGAATAAAGATGTATTATTGTATTTTATGTTTGTCAAATAGCACTTGAACAAAAAAGTATTTAGACTCAAATCTCTTACCATATGCTTAAAGTTACTGAATTTCAGTTATTAGCTATAACAAATGATTAGAAAAATAAAGATATTCTACCTAAATAAATATTTTTATCATAATAATTTTTAAACAACTAATATGTTTAAGGTATTCAAGTGCACTTATCAAGCCCTACTTGTAAACCTAAATTAATTATTTGAAAAATAATGATACATGACGATAATTTTAATCATATATACAATTCCGTAATATATTGGAGGAAGAAATAAAATTCCATATATTTTATAGATGACTGTTATAGATATACATGCGTGTGTGTGCAAAGGGCCATAAAACAATATTTTATAGTCAAAATTTTTACAACTGGTAATTTTCATTTGAATCTGTGGGCCTGGGTTTGAATCCTGGAGAAGACATGGATGTTTGTAAATGTATAGTGCCTTCGCGGCATGGGGGTACTCTAAATAGCCGTCGAGCCGCAAGTCCTTTCATGACGTTGTGGAAGGGGAAGAGAGGTGGGATGCCCCTGACTCCCTCCAGGGGTGGAATCGAGCAAAATCGCACTGTCATCTGCAAGTTGCTCAAAACTAAGGCTAACACAGGCGTAAATGTAGCTTTTTGCCGTGGTGAAATTCGTGGGCCTTGATTTGATATTACTATCGATCAGGTGGCATAAGTAATAACAACATTTTAAAATTTAAAATAAGAAATTTACGAATTCTATTTACTAATAACGTTTGTGTTTTAGGAGAAAAAAAAAGAAATTAATTATGAATATATATATAAATGGAAAAAACTAAAACTAAAAATTCAATGAATTTTGAAATGAGAGTTCTTAAAATATAGTATAGTAATTGAAATTTCATAAAAGCTAAAACTTATTTGGGCTACGATTATTTAAAATCAAACTACGTAATAAACCCAATGCTGAACTACAATTCAATAAAGCCTCTGAGAGTCAACCGAGGGACTGTTTATTAACGTTGCAATATAAAGCAACACGAGGGCTATTAAAGGTGGATCTTGTAATTTTGGACTTGGTCAAATGATGAGGAAGGCACCCGAAATGGCACTTCCATTCAAAATGTCACATCCCACCTGCGGAGAACAATGAGCCTCGAAAGATTTAATGTGCATCAGCCCATTAACACGTCTTCATTGGCTCTGGGGCACGAACTCGTGACATGTCAACCACGAGCTCGCGACCATAGCCACTAAGTTACCGCGGCTACCTCTGAGGGTCTGAGGAACGAATACATCATTTTATGAAATGGGAATGGCTGGTATATAATTTTCAAACACCTTAACTGGTTTGCCCATACATCACACAGGATACCGAAATTCTGTCCACAACCAGTTTTCCAGTACTCGTACTTTTTTCCTTTTTCTCTTTGATTAGTACATATTTTTAAATCTTATAGTAAGATTATTAGTTCTAGTGTTTTTTTAAGAGATGGTCAGTCTGTCCATTGTACTGAAATACTTCTGATCTGGGAATTTAGTTGTGGTATAGGCGGGCATTTTCCTTGAGACATAATTTAGATTCTTGAAAGTATTCGATAAAGAACAGAGATTGGCAAAGAAATGTACTACTTGTTGCTCAAGAAGAAAAGAAAATAGAATGATAATCCAAAAAAGTCGATATTTATTTGTGTTTCCATTGCAATGTAAGATTTAGTATTACAACGCACATTTCAAATTGTATGCCATATTATATATATATATATATATATATATATTTGCACAGACACACAAAATCTTCAACCGTTTGAAAAGTAGTACAAACATGAAATTTTCTTGTAAGTATGAGAGAAATTCTTTTCAGATATATGAAACATTTTTTATAGCATGCCGAGTGTACTTATGAAAAGCAACGATTTAGGTGGTTCCCCCCCCAATTATGTAATAAAAAGTAGTGTGAAAACTTTAAAATTGAAATAAAATTATTCTATTTTCGAATTTTGTTAAGTATTATGTTTAGTTATACACAATAAAAAAATGGGC